>PVKU01003963.1:0-112500 GCA_004027475.1 Anoura caudifer
AATGTCCTTCATAATATGACAATGTGCTGTGATAACGCATCTCAATTGTTGTTGGGTTGCAAACAAAATGCTTGCTAAACATATACTCCTCATGCAAGGGAAAAGGCCAGATCTGTGATGTTCTCTACTTTGGGAATGAAGTAAAACAGAATGACACAATTTTCTTCTTTAAAAAAATCACACAAAAAATCCTTGATTAAATTTTAAATTCTTTATAAAATTTTTTGTAAAATTGTTTTTTTTTAAATTTTAAGGAGTTTTAATCATCAAGATGGGGAGACTTGAGTATGGGATGTAAATATAAATATTTCTCTACTTTTTCCCCAGTAATTTTTATGGTTCCCTGGGCTCACTGAGCTATACCTCTTAATTTTGAAGTTACCTGGAGTTCAACCTAATCTGACCTTGACCTAATGTATATGGGTGGGTTACAAAAGCCACTTAAGTAAAAAGAGCGTTGTGACATTAAAGAATATAATGCATTTCCTGTGAATGAGCATTCATTATTTTTCTGCAGAAAGGTAGTTGACATAGGACAATGGATTACTGTGTTTTGATGGAGGATTAAATTAATGTTACAATACCAATGCTTGGTCTATACACAAGCAACAAATAAATAGGTGTGCAATTCTGAAATGCAAAAGTGGAATAAAGGTGGCTTATATAAGAACCAAATATAGCAGAAACATACAAATATCAAACTTTATTCAGACATCAAGATAGTATCATATCTGAGCTGGTTTTTTAAAATCTCATTCCTGTTTCTCCCATGCAATGCTTTATATACACTTTTAATAGTTAAACTGCTTTTAATGGATGCATTTTCATTTCAAAGTAAAAAGAGATGTTCTCTGCTTCAAGCAGCAGGTGTGTTTTTAATCTTTAATAGGTCACCTTCCCAAGTGCAAGCAGGCAAGCTGTTATTGATCAAAGAGGTTTTGTTGGGTAGCTCTCAGATTATTGAGTGACAAACTTTATTGAATTTGACTTAACAGAAGTCAGAAGACAGCTGAAGCATAAGAGCTTGCACTGCCATCAGAGTCATTTTACGACAGCCAGGGAGCAAAGCTCAGAGATGGATACTGAGCTCTTTGCTGGCCCTTGGAGATTAACTGAACAGCCTTCCTACCAATTCCCAAGCCTGTCAGCAGAACCAATTAGATTTTCAACCAGTAGACAAGAAGGGTGGCACTTGGGGACCTTTTTGCTTTAGGTCGAAGGCTTTTCAGACTGCGATGAGATGACATTGATGATGACACGTTGAGCATTGGTTGGTTTTAAGACAAGTTAAATTAGCAGTCTTGAAATGATTCCAACTGTCTCCTGACTTCTCACTGTTGCCATATTCAGTGGATCCTGTCAGGAGCAAGTTGATGACTTAATAGTCTTTCTTGAGTGGATTTGAGCACTTTGGCTGTGTGTTTATGTGTAGTTGTCATGCTTAAAATATTCATATGAAGGTTTGAAATATTTATTTGAAGGCACCTTCTGCAGAGTTCAGCAGTTTGGCTCTCAGTGCTTCTACCTACTTTTTATTTTCTTTTCTTTTTTGCTTCTCCAAGCAGTTATTTTGTACAACTACCTTTTATTCTGTTTCACATATGATTGATGACAGTGTTTCATGTAGTTATCGATCACTTCATTTATGATAAAGCTAAAGAGACTTCTTGACAACCTGCTTCTCTCCCAGGCTGCTGTAAATTCCGATCTACTTACTCTCCTCTTGGCTTGGGAACCATGGGGATTGGGACAGGTACCATTGCTTTCACTTCATGACCTTTTATCCAAGAAGACTGAGGCAGCTTTGAATGGAAGGGATATAAACACAAGGATGGAAACACAATGTAATGGGAATGCAATTAATCTTGTCTTACATCATGGAAACAGGGTATCCTTGAGACACTTCATTTTTGACCTTGAAAAAGTTATGTAGGGTACTTGTTCAAGGTATTGAAAATATCGTTGTTCAAATCTGCATTTACTTAAAGATTACTAAGATTACTTAAATATTACTGAATATCTTAAAGATTACCAAATATCTTAATGTCTACTAAACTGTTATGGAGTATACTTCTACATTCTGTAGATCACTGAGATTTCTAATTTAAAGTTTTTGGTATTCAGAGTTACCTGGCATATAACTCATTTACAATAATTTTGAACTTGTCATATCTGACTCTTTTAATTTTTATACACAAGAATGATTTTAGATGATTATGTTTGTGTAGGTGTGTACATATGCATCTGCTAAATATTACATGTGTGCATATATGTATATGCATATTTATAATTCATGTTCTGTAACAAAGTTCTATAGTGTCTACAGTGACATTCTGGTGCTATTACTTGGTAATCTCTGACCCCTCAAAAGGGGTGAAAATCAAGATATTTTACATGTATAGTTTCTTTCAGGCTACTGGAGAGTAGTCTTTTGCTGAACTGGACTTAACACTTTGTAGCTAGCACCTGGGGACCCATAGTGGTTAAGTTCTTTTCGTTGACACTGATTTACAAACAGGGTGTCTTTGATGTATGTACTTAATCTTGAATTTGGAAATCTGACCTTATGGTTTTACATGTATACATTGCCCTGGATAGCAGTTACAATGGGTAGGAAACAAATCTTTTAACATCAGATCATATTTTCAAATGGACTCTCCTAGACACGTTAAAAGATTGGCCATGTTTGGTCAGACCCCCCGTGACCATCACCCGACCCCAACGAGCAACGACTCATGACCAATCTTGCCCATCAAAAAGCCCATTCACTGCTTCTCTTATATTATTGTGAAGCAAATCCAAGATAATCATATACTTTCATCCATAAATATTTTAGTATCTTACTAAAAGATGACTTAATCACAATACCATTAACACCTCTGAAAAGATTTAACAATAATTCCATAATATTATCAGAGACAGTCAGATGTCACTTGTCGTTACCCGGAATTACCAACGGTTAAAATTTTGATACATTTCTTTCCTCTTCTCTAAATGCGCTCACATTTTCCTCCTCAAAGCTCTTTTCATATTGTCCTTTGATGTTTATTTTTTGACTTATCCTGCCCACTGAGTTAAGCATTTCAATAGCACTCTCATTAGTACCTTTAAAACTTTTATCCTTTGACCTTCTTTTGTGCTTTTTCGTCTAATCACCAACCACATATAAAGCTAACAATTGGTTTTCCCAGCTCCTGGCCTGCTAACCGCTGCTGCTAACTGTTGATGGCACCATTACACATTTATGATTTCCAGCCTCAGATGGCCCCTTGGGACCACCTCGTGGTCACCTTCCCCACTCCCCACAGAAACTACTTCAGTTTCATACCTCTTTCCTCAGTTCCCCAACCTTGCCTCTAGGCAGTCTCGTCAGGCAGGGTAGATGGATGACCTGGACTTCTAGTTCTGTAAGAAAGGACAATCATCATGAGTTATTTCAAATTTCCTTTCTTCCTCCTAACTTAAATGTCTCTTTATTCCTCTTTACTTCTTGTCCCTTGTGTCAAAAGAAGGTTCCTTCCTCCAACAAGTTCAATGTTTAAGGCTGTGGACTCCGAAGCCAGATTGCCCGGTTTAGAATTTAGGCTCCATCCTTTCTTGGCTGTGTGTTTCTTGGGCAAATTCTTCAACTCCTCTAGGTTTCGGTTTCCTCAGCTGTAAAATGGGAATCATAATAGTTCTTGCCTTTAGGATTACAAAGAAGATTAAGTTACTTAATATATGTTAAGTTCGAAGAACAGAGCCTGACCGAAAACATCACAATGCTGTAAGTAGTAGTTACTGTTGTTGTTAGTATCTTTCCGTTGCTGATTGTGATAAGTAGCAAAAGGAAATGAGCAGAGGAAGCTTCTTTGCATCAGGTGGTCTGGGAAGCCCTTTCTGGGAAAGTGACAGTTGAGCTGAGATCTAAAGGACAGGAATAGGGTTGGCAGGCTAGTCTGGTGGAAAGCTGGGAAAACATTCCAGGCAGAGGAAACCAGTGCAAAGGCCCTGAAAGAAGGGAACTGTTCTGTTTGAGGAATGACAGGAAACTAGGTAAGGCTGAAGGGTGAGAATAGGTAAAGATGAAGTTTGGGACATGGTGGGGCCCCATCGTAGAGAGGCCCAGTAGCCTGCCGTAGAGGGTATGGATTTTATTCTAAGTGAAATGGAAGGCCATTGGGCAGTTTTAATGAGAGGAACAGCGCGGTCTAAATTTCACCTTATGAAGAAGAATCTTTTTGCATCATGGACAATAGATTGTTAGAAAGACAAGAATGGAATAGGGAAAGGTTGATGAAAGATTATTGCATTATATTAATCGAGAGGTGATGGTGATTGGGATGTGGTGGTGTTAGTAACCATGGTGTGAAAGACATGAATTCAAGACGCAATGTGGAAATAAAAGGCCCCACGTGGCGATGTGTTGGTTGTCGGGGGGATGAGGGGGATGATGAAGGAAAGGTAAGAATCAAGTATGACTTCTCGGTTATGGGTTTGAACAATAGCGTGGATGGTTATTTGTAGGTCATTCTCCAGCTGAGTCCACAAACTCCAGGCAAAGATAAAGATAAGGGGTAATCCAAGATAAACTAGAAAGTCATGCATTTGGATTTCAGAGTGGCATTGTTTTCTCATTCCTCCTAGTATGATAGATGGCAAGGAAAATGTCCACTTATTTGTGTCTGGTGCCTTATTTCCATTTTTTAAAAATCAACTTTGTAAAGGTACAATTAATTTATATATAATGCACTCATTTAAAATCTGCATTTCTATGAGTTTTAATAAATACATACACCTGTGTAACCACTACTCAAGTCAAGTTATAAAATGTTTCTCTTGCTCCAAAAAGTTCCCTCGTGTCCCTTGGTGGTCAACCCCCAAAGCCAGCCCCACCCCTAGGAAACCGCAGATCAACGTGCTGTCACTGTAGACTAGTTTGGCCTCTTCCAAGATTCTACATAAATGGGGTTATATAGCATGTAATCTTTCATAGGTGCCTTTCTATTGTTTTTCAAGAATCATCATTGTTGTGTATCAATAATTCAGTCTTTTTTATTTTTGAATAGTAGTCCGTTGTATGTGTGTTCTACTCCAAATTGTTAATTCATCAATTAATAAACACTTGCATTGTTTCTGGTTTGATGCTATTGTGGATAAAGCTGGTAGAAACATTTGCGAACAGGACCCTTTATGGACATAAATTTTCATTTCTCTTGGATAAAGTACCTAGGTGTAGAATGGGCAGGTTCGTATGGTATTTATGGCTTATGTTTAATAGTTTAACAAACTGCCAAACTGTTTTCCAAAGTGTTTGTACTTTCATTCCCACTGGCAATGTATGAGTTTCAGTTGCTTCACAGCCTTAACAATGCTTGGTACGGTCAGTCTCTTAAATGTTAGCTGTTGTAATGGTTATGTAATGTTCTCATTGTGATTTCAATTTGCATTGCCTTGATGATTGAATATCTTCTCATGTGTTTGTTGGCCATTAGGAAATCTTATTTTGTGAAGTGTAAAGATTCTGTTTAAGTTTAGTGGTTTTTATTTTTTAAATATATTTTATTGGTTATGCTATTACAGTTGTCTCATTTCCCCTCTTTATTCCCATATGCCCTGCACACCCCCTCCCACCAGCAATCCCCCCCCACACTTAGTTCTTTGAATGGTATGCCTTAGGGAATTACAGGAATTATTTCTACAACCTGGAAACAAGTCCTTTGTTACATGTATGTATTGCAAATATGTCCCAGTCTGCAGCTTGCCTTTTCATGTTCTAAATAGTGTTTTTTGAAAAGCAGAAGTTTTTAATTTTCATGAAAGTCTAAGATTTCTTTTTTCTTTCTTATTTGATGGCTACAGCCTTTTTTGTGTCATAACAACTCTTTGCTCACACCAACATCATGAAGATTTTCATCTTATGTTTTCATCTGGAAGTTTTACATTTTTAATTTTTCTGTTTAGGAATGTTATACATTTGGATTTATTTTTAATATGGTGTGAGGTAAGGGTTAAAGTTCATTTTTTTCACACCAATATTCAGTTGTTACAGCATTATTTATTGAGAGTATTACTATAGTTTTCCCCATTGAATTAACTTTACATCTTAATCAAAAATCAATTGACCATAAATGTTTATGTCTCCTTTTAGAATGTCTTTTCTGTTTCACTGATCTGTATGCCTAGGCTTATGCCAACAGCACATAGTCTGGATTAGATTTATGTATTGAAATTAGTGAGTCATCAAATTTTGTTCCTTTTTTTCTAAAATTATTTTGGATATTTTACGTCCCTTGCATTTCATATAAATATTGGAATCAGCCTGGCAGTTTTTCCCCAACAAAAATTGTGCTGCTATTTTAATTGGAAATATGGTGAATCATAGATTAATTTGGAGAGAATTGACAACTTAATATTCTTGAATTTTTTAATCCATAATCATTTTATATTACTCCGTTTATTTAACTCTTTTTTAATTTCTATCAGTAATGTTTTATAATTTTCAGTAAACAGGTCTTAAACATCTATCCTACTGTGCATAGTTATTCCTGTTATTTGTTTTTTAATGCTATTGTTAATGGTCTTGTACTTCTATTTTCAAATTTTTTATTGCTAACATATAGAAATATAGTTGATTTTTATACTGCCTTCAAATGCTATAACATTGCTAAATTCACTTACTAATTCTAAAAGATTTTTTAGAGATTTTGAATTATTTTTTGTATACAAAAAAGGAAGAATAAAGAAAGTTTTACTTTTTTCTTTCTAGTCTGTATGCCTTGATTCTTTTTCTTGCTTTATTACATTGGCCAGGACCTCCAGTGAACACTGAATAAAGGTATTGAGAGTAGATATCCTTGTCTTGTCTTTTACCTTAGGAGAAACTAGTCTTTCACTACTAATTATGATGTTAAGTACAGGGATTTTTTGTAGATGCCCTTTATCAGTATCCTTCTGTTTCTAGTGTGTTAAGAAATTTTATAATGAATGTGTGTTGAAGTTATATTCATCCAGATGGGTAGAAGGGGTGGAGACATGAAGACATGCAGAGAAACATGGAGACGTGGAGACACAGAGCGGAAGATCCCACACCAATGTGTGCTTGATAAAAATTTGGAGGTATACTTTGAGAGCGAGGGATTCCAGTCCCACAGCAGGCTACCTAGACTAGGGATCCAGTGCCAGGAAGATAAGTCCCCATAACTTCTGGCTGTAAAAACCATTGGAGATTGGGGTGGCCAAAGAAACCATGGGATTCTCAGGAATCTCCTCTTAAAGGGCCTGCAGCAGACTTAGAACTTAGGCAGACTCACTCCCTCTGGGCTCAAGCACCAGGGCAGCAGCTGGAAGGGAACCAGTGGCATATTGGGAAAAATTGAAATGTCTGGCATCAAGGTGAGTGCTAGGGCACAGCTTCCTCCTGGACAAAAGCTCCATAGGCAAGGCAGTGGTGTTGTCCGCTTTCTGAGCCCTTCCCCACACTGAGCCATAGAGCAGCAATACCATATTGGAGACTCTATCACCCTGGTTCACACAGGTTTCTGCCCTGGTAATTACCTAAGTCTCTTCCCCATCCAACTTACTGATGAGCTTTTCCACAATAGGCCACAACACCAAGACAGGGAGTCAAAGCAACTCTACCTAATCCATAGAAACAAACACAGGGAGGCTTCCAAAACAAAGAGACAAAGAAATATGGCCCAAATGGAAGAACAGAACAAAACTTCAGAAAAGAAGTAAACAAACTGGAGATAAGCAATCTGTCAGATGCAGAGTTGAAAACACTGGTCATTAGGTTGCTCAAGACTCTCATTGTGAACCTCAACAACATAAAAAAGGCCCAGGCAGAGATGAAGTTTACACTAAGTGAAATAAAGACAAATTTACAGGAAACCAACAGTGGAGTGGTTGAAGCCAAGAATCAAATCAATGATTTAGAACATAAGGAAGAAAAAAATCATTCAATCAGAATAGCAAGAGGAAAAAAATATTCCAAGAAAACAAGGATAGGCTAAGGAGCCTCTGGAACAACTTCAGAAGTACCAACATTCAAATCATAGGGGTGCCAGAAGGAGAAGAGAAAGAGCAAGAAATTGAAAACTTATTTGAAAAAATGATTAAAGAAAACTTCTCTAATTTGGTGAAGGAAATATACAAGGCCAGGAAGCACAGAGAGTCCCAAACAAGATGGACACAAAGAGGACCACACGAAGACACATCATAATTAAAATGCCAAAGGTTAAAGATAAAGAGAGAATCTTAAAAGCAGCAAGAGAAAAGCAGATAGTTACCTACAAAGGACTTTCCATAAGGCTGTCAGTTGATTTCTAAAAAAAAAAAAAACAACCAAAAAAACCAAAACCCAAAACTTTGCAGGCTAGAAGGGACTGGCAAGAAGTATTCAAAGTGATGAAAAGCAAGGACCCACAACCTAGATTATTCTATCCAGCAAAGCTATCACTTAGAATTGAAGGGCAGATAAAGTGCTACCCAGACAAGGTAAAAACTAAAGGAATTCATCATCTCCATGCCATTATTACACAAAATGTTAAAGGGACTTGCTTAAGAAAAAGAAGAAGATCAAAACTATGAACATTAAAATAGCAATAAATGCGCAACAATTAAGAATTGAATCTAAGAAACAAACTAAACAAACAACAGAAATAGAATCATGGAGATTATTTGGAGGGTTATCAGTGAGGAGGGGGAAGGGGGAGAATGGGGTAAAGGTACAGGGATTACGAATTACAAATTAGTAGGTACAGAATAGACAGGGGGATGTTAAGAATAGTATGGGAAATGGAGTAGCCAAAGGACTTATACACACAACACATGGACATGAACTAAGGAGGGGGCGTGGTTCCTGGAAGGAATGGGGGTACCAGGTAGAGGGGGCAAAGGGGGAAAATTGAGACAACTGTAATACCATAATCAATAAAATTTATTTTTTAGAAAGAAATTTAGTTAGACATCATCCCCCAGTGATTTATTGAGCACCTGCAGTGTGCTAGGTACCGTACCAGGATTTGAGGATACAAAGTAATACTAGAGAAGACAAACATGTATTATAAATAACTAGAAAGTTGTAGCCCAGCCCAAAGAAGGACGTGAGTAAGTATGTGGTGGGGATAGAGGTACTGATGGAAAATTAGTCTCATTTTGTTGGTGTTCCTCTGGTTGAGGGCTGGCAGGAAGGGCATTCCAAACAGAAAACGCTAAATGGAAAGGTACAGAGATATGAAATAGCACAATGTACTTAAAAAAAGATAGTTTTATTAACTAATCATTTATTTAATGAATTTAGTGTCCCTTAGAGGCTGTGCAGTGTGGTAAGGGTTAGGCATCAGAGGGTAAGATGCCTGTAATTCCTGTCTACATAGAGCTTTTAGTCTAGCAGTTCCGTGTGAATGGAGCACGGGGTGCACAAACAGGGGTAATACTTGTGGGTGAGGTAGCAGGAATGGTAGGTTAAAGGCAGATTGTGAGCTACCTTTAGTGCTGCTCTAAGGAGTTAGTCTGTGTCCTGAAAGCGATAGAATGCTATTTGCATATTTATCCTAACATACAGAATGGAGCAAAAGTAGGTTTACAGTTGTTTGTATGGAAAATAATATAGAAATTAGTAAATAATAATACAAAAATAAACTCTGTGTTTAATGTACTTGCAATTGTAAACCTAGTTTTCTCCCATGCTGTATGTATATTCATTTATTAATAAACTACATAATGTACTAATATGTTGATATATACACTATAAAATATACAAAAAGGAAATGCAAATGATATAATGTAAATACAAATAGACATTCTAGTATTCTCTTTTTGCACTCCACGCTTTACCTTGCACATCCTAGGTTCACACCCCTCATTTGGTAGACCAACAGGCAATGGGAAGCTTTCAAATTGATCAGAAGATTCTGATCTCTTTTATGAAGATTCTGTACATAACTTTTATTCTAGTCATGTTGAATAATGCTTTTAAAACCAGAGAAGGAGCTGGACTAATGCCATTCCTTCCAGTCCCAGGAGTATCTAGCTGGAGCTGCTCTGTAAAAGAGGTGAGAAGTCTAACCTAGTGTGGTTATTTGTTGCATTATTAAGATGCAATACACTAGACTGGCCAAGTGACTTAAAGTAGCAGAATATCCAGTGCAGAGCTGACATCCTCTGCAGTCGAACTGTTTGTGTTACATGCAGGCCATCACTTTACACTTCACTCTTTGACAAATCACTTTTTGATTCACCTGTATTATGCCCAGAAGTGGAGAAATAAGGGCTGGACGTATTGGAGGAGAAGCTGGACTGCAGAAGCAAAGCTAGGTAATACTGGCGGTCCCAGAATCCATGGTAGAGGCAAGTAGGCAAACTGGAATCAGGGCAGCTAAAGACATCAGAGTGAGCCGCCAGGTGGTTGAGGACAGTAGCCAGGAAGAAAGAATTACCAGAATTATGACTCAGGAGGGCTGCAAGAGTTTGGGGAATGGATATAGAGACCCAGATCCAAGGAAAATGTGAATGACTTGAAGAGGTGGCTTGCTTTGGCTTAGCAGTCTCTGTGCAACCACTGAGGCAGGCAGCATGCGTGCAGGCAGGAGCCTACGGAGGGTGGAGTATGAGAAGTCTAAACGGATGGTGTCGTGGAAGCGGTGCCCCAAACGTATCCTCTGTTGAAAAATCCCTGTTGCTTATTCCTGACCGCTCAACAATTCTATTTATGGTGTGTGTGTGTGTGTGTGTGTGTGTGTGTGTGTCTTCTTATGGTTATATGGTTATAGATATGGTTGTGTGCATATATATGGTTATATATGGTTATATATATATCAAGAATAAAAAATGTTCTTCCTAAATTATATGAGAAAGTATTGACCATATCCTTCTCTGTACATTTCCTATCGGTTTAAGAGCAAAGATATATAAACTTCTCTTACAAATTGAAAATCCATATCCAGGAAACTTAGGTATCAGATAAGAAAGAACTCAATTTGCCTTTTCCACCTTTTCTCCAGCTTGGATTTTGTTTCCTGCCCAAATAATTATTGAGACAAACATATCCACCTCTAGCTCCGTGTCACCTAGCCTATCTCAAACAGCTGAGGTAGCGTCACACCTCTCTCAAAACGGAAGCCGAGAACATTTTCTATTATGAGTTGACTGGGTAGTCGATAGAAGAGCACTTCAAGTTCACTGGCATTGTGGTACGTAAGAAGGAAAGATCAGGTTAACCAAAGTGTTTGACACATCACTGTTGAAGCTGTCCAAGGCTGGTGGGTGTTCGCTAAAGTCAAAATGGGCCAAGTCCGGGGGCACCTGTAGAAGTGTTAATGGCAGGCATTTAGCTGTCATTCATTTTTTTAGTTCTAATTATTGTCAAATACTTTGTTAGTTCAGAATGTGTTTGCTTAAGCCATTTCAGTAGTAATACCTTCTTCCAGGAGGCAATTAAGTATTCTTCATTTTACAGCTCTCGCATAATAGCTGAGAAAACTGTAATTGCACAAGCAAAGCACAGATAAACACCAGATTATCATATTAAAGTCCTTATTAGTCTGTCAGAAGAATTTTTTTCACTGAGTGCTTTTTTGGTTTTTTATTGTTCATTTTTTTAAAAATCAGGATTTTCCCAATGTCAGTTTAGTTTTGAAGAAATCATTCAGTTCTCCATTTTTATTAGGAAACTAGTCTTTTCTCTACCCCCTCCACCATGTTACTAAAATAGCAAATTTCCCTTTAAAATTTTTAAATGTATGCGAGCTGTTTTAATTCTTTTTCTGAGCTATCCAATGACCTCTTTCCCTTAAAATGTGTTAGAAAAGGTAGACCTTCCCCCCCGCCCCCGCCTCAGATTTGACTGCAGTGCTAAGAAGCGTGTTAGTAACCCTGAACCCCGAATGGCAGTGGTTATTTAAAGTAAGACGGTCTCCCATTTCTTTTGCATTTGAGAAGCCATCATATCAGAGTGTTCTTAAATTTCCATGTGTATCTATGTTTGTGTGAAACTGTACGTACTTTTATTTCAATTATGGTTTCATCTTCTGGAAGGCAGGAACTGTGCCTTTGACAGACTTTTCTGTGTCTTTCAGCATTCAAGGCAGTGGTGTGGAAGTTAGGCTCTCAGTCGATATTGTTCATTTTCTATTTGATATAGGGTGTTTTTCCGAAGATTTGAGGAGAATACACAGAACTCCCCCTTCTGCTCCTCATGCCCCCTTGAAATCTAAAAGGCTGTCTTCTCTCGCACTCAGTAGTACAGGCCAAAAACAGGAGGAAAGACCCTACAGTTACCCTAGTGGGTCATGAGAAATTACTGTGGTGGGGGCGGGGGAGAGTGGTAGGGGGGTAAATGCAGACAACTGTACTTGAACAACAATAAAATAATTAAAAAAAAAGAAATTACTGAGAAGTCTGAAGTCCTGCCATATGCTTCATATGAAAGCTTTCCTAATGAGAATCCAAGGCAAAACACCGTGCTTCTTCTAATTCCTCAGAGAGTGTCTGTTAATCTTTCAAATTGAGCGCAGGCATCTCAAGGGAAAGGAACTGCTCTTCTAAAATAAAATGGTAGGGTGCAATAGAAATTGTGATTTTTTAATTTGGTAAAAAATTGCATGGTACCTTAGGCATCTTGATTGCCCGTTTATTAACTGGGCAGGTCCTCTCAAGAGGAGGGTTGTTTGGTCCACGAGCAAAGTAGAGATGTAGGAGACACGTTCTGCTTTCTTCGATACCAGGGGATTACTCTCCTCCACCATTTTCTGACCGCCGTCTCATCCAGCACACACGGTCAGTGGCAGAAGCCTCAGGCAACCAGCTTTGCTTCCTGACCTGGGTGATAAAAAGGACATGTTTGTCGTCCCTGGCATGACCAAGCCCTCAAGTGGTGAGGATGATCTCTGGGTTGTCTGACTGTCCAAGTAGCTCCCAGATGGTTTGTTCCACAGCAAGTTTGATCGTTTCATTACCTTCTGAATTACAGCGATTTGGCTTTTTGATGTGGAAAGAAAAACAAGGCAGATTCTTTGATATTTAAGGAATATTCCAATCAAAACGAAATAGGCTGGGTATAATAACAAAGCCAACTTGGAATATTTACAAAGCTAATTCAGGTCAGGATATCTGACTAAAGTAACTGACTAGTTGATGGGTGAGTTGTTCGTACATTGTGTTCATCTGAAGTTCCAGTGTGTTTTTATGATGCTAGAGGATTGTGCTAGATGACTTGGTTTGCTTACCACACAAACAGGAATGCCATCTTGCCCCGGGTTGGATCCAGTTCCTCCGGATGGGTTAGCATAGTGGCTAGGAGCACAGATGCTGGAGCTAGACTGCATGGGTTTAAGCCGTAGCTCTGCCACTTACAGTCTCTGCCACTTACTAGCTGGGTGAATTGGGGCAAGTGGCTTAATATCTGTGCTTCAGTTTCATCATCCATAAAATGCGAATAATTATGATCTGCTTCATGAGGTTGTAATGAGTTATAATAAACAACTTGATAAATATAAATGCACGTGTAATCGTGCCTAACACACAAAGCACCACACAAATGTAGCTGTAGCAGTGTCATGCTGTGTGCATGACATAAACTGGCACGAGGATAACTTTCAACACCAGCCCCTATCTTCTGTGGTTGGCTATTTGGATATTGATGATATCCGAAATCCCCCTGTTGGACTGAACCCAGTAGGCTAATCCTGTGTGGGGAAGGTGGATCACCCAAATGTAAGCTTACTTTTACTATTTGTAGTCCGTCAACCCTCCACAATCCAAATGAAGATTACCCATTTTGAGAACTATTACATAGAGTATTTCAATTCTGGTATATTTTGCTCTATTCAACCTATTTCTTTTTTAAAAAAAGATTTTATTTTATTTCTTTTTAGATAGAGGGGAAGGGAGGGAGAGAAACATCAATGTGTGGTAACCTCTCCTGTTCCCCAAACTGGGGACCTGGCCTGCAATCCTGACTGGATATCGAACCAGTGACCATTTGGTTCGCAGGCCAGCACTCAGTCCACTGAGCCACACCAGCCAGGGCTGTTCAACTTATTTCTAAGAGCACTTCACCTAATGGAAGGTGATTGGGTGCTCTGGGAATACAAGTTAATTTTATGAACTATCTACAGATTCCAGGGTAACCTAAAAGCTTATAACACATTTATGAATATTTAGGATTGATGTATTTTGGATTGTCTGAACAGCCAGCCTCAGCCCAACTTAGATGACCCAGGGAATGCATGTGGCTTATCCCTGTCTTAGCTTTTTGCCCTGTGGGAGGCATGTACCTATTTCCCTCCTTTTTGAAACCTGAGCTTTCCTTGGGGAATACACATCCCTCCACTTAATACCTGTGTTTCAAATATTCGCATTAAACATCAGACAATTTAAAAGTCATTTTACTATTGATCATCAAGCAGACAATATGACGCTATAACTATCAATAATATGAGTTTTGGTAAAATGAAATAGAAAAAGTACTTTAAAGAGAACTATTATAAGTCAATGACCAGTGGTTTCTAATTAAAAAAAAAAAAACATATTTGTAACAATGTAATACAAAGAAATAGCTCCTATAATTTTGTTCCCCTTTTATGTAGAATTTTGTTTACCAACCCGAGTATCTGAGAGCCTGAGCTCCTCTGCCAGTTTAGCCTCCACGTGCAGAACATAAACACACATCAGGGAGCACTTCATTTAAGAGCCTGCGCTTCGGAGTGATGTTGCCTGGCCTCACAGCCTGGCCACTCACTGGCTCCGTGACTTGTGTGTGCGCTACCTCCTCTGTAGACCCCAGTTCCTCCCACAAAACAGTGGAGATACTGTCCTCCTGTTTTGTAAGAATTAAATGACTTGATAATGTAAATAAAGCATACCATTCAGTGCCTGAACCCTGGTAAAAGTTATTTGCTGCTGCTGCTACTGTTACTACGACTAATGATGCCATTGTTCAAGTCAGGATTTTGTCCCTGACAGAATTACCAGGAAGTACTGTGTGGAGGGCAGAGTTTGCTCCTGTGATATTAATCTTCAAAAGAGTAGAGATATTTCAAGCTGCTTTTAATAACCCCATGTTAATCTGTCAACCATGAATTTTCCCAGAACCTTTTTGTACTTCTGAACATGTCCCACTGATGCCACCTCTTGGAGGAATTGGCTCCCTAAGCCTATTCTGAGCTGTGTAACCGGACAGTGACCAAGGCCATTCGTTCCAGCTTCATGGGGTGGTGCCTGCCTCCTTCCTTTTACATCATGGACTTGGTGAGTGTATCACTTCTGATCCCTTCAAACACACTGATAGCGACTTTTGTAAATCTGAGTGGCTCCTTTTATCTCACACAGTTTGTTTTCTAAACCTAAGGAATCTTTCAAGTAATGGTATGAAAATATAAATACCTTTTTAAATGTCAGCTTTGCCCTCAGTAAGATCACATTTAAGAGTACTGCAGTAGTTATTTCTCTATCATCACTTCTACTTTTTCTAGATTCTAGCATAGGTAATTCATGCTTACTATATTTTTTTCTAACGTTGATCCTCTTAGGCTCCCATAAGAATTATCTAGAAAGATGGTCTCGTGAGCCCATTCAGTCTGGTTCATTACTTGGGCAAACATGACTTTTCATGCATGAGGAGCAGCAATTTTTCCAGCTGAGACGGTAGCATAGTCTTTGTCTTGCAAAAACAACCCCAGACCAAAACCAGTAGACTCAAATGCATATATCCGATCATCATTTATTGTTACAGTTATAGGGTCAAGTCTGAATTTTTGTCATACAGTTAGTTATACCTCAGTACTTGTTGGCTTCAGAAGTTGTCAAACTGTGTACTTGTCACATTTTGATGAGAAAAAAATGTTTTAGGACTTGGCACTTACTCAGGACTCATCCCGCTTTCTAGAACTTGTATGAATCACAATGCTGCCCCGCAAGAGAAAATGCTTTATTATTTGGTATTCATAGATTTCAGCACCCATCACGGGTTCCAGGACGAATTAATGATGAGTACTGAGGTATCATTGTATTATATTTTTATTTGCTCTCAGACACAAACCAGGCTTTAAAATAGAAGTAGCATCCTGTGCCAAAGTTAACTGTTACCTTCCTGGAAACTCCTGAGCTATCCTCACCCATCTTGGCATCCAGCATCCTGAAATTTGGGCAAAAGACTTCACTGGCCTAATATTCTTAAAGTGCTGTTTTAGAAATCTTACTATAGTAGTTTGTGCTTTATCATAAAGACATAGTTAGTCTCACACAATACAAAATGATACACTATTTTGTATTTTTCTGCCTCCTATGCACAAATAATTAATGAAAAATATTTATAAAGAAAGATAGTTTTGCCCTTGTTGGCTAAAGATCATCTTAAATGCTAGTCTGAATAATGCCGTGCATGGGTAGTGTAGGTAGGGCTCAGGAATAGATGAGAACAAACCTAAAGAATGAGCAAAGAACATACAGGGAGAAAATAAGGGTGTACAGGAAATAGAGGCTCATCTGGTAGGAAGGAATAAAGTGCCCTTTGATTTGTTTCAAATGCTTTCTAGTGTCATTTGTGGCATAAGGCAGCTGTGTTGAGTCTAAACTGAGTGTCGTCCTAATCTCCACCTGGGGCTGAAAGGGGACCAGGTCTGTCATGCGCATTTATTATAATTTAGGGAATGAGTGTGGTCGGTATTTGCAAAGAAGACTGGTCGTCAGGAAGTATTCCTTCTGCTTCCCTGCACTGCGTGTCAGTGAGTCTGTGTGTGACTCTGTGAAAAGCCTCTGACCTTCTCTTTACACCAGTTCTCTTGTTTGTGAAATAAGACATGCCCCGATCAGGGTGTTGGCAAGCCTGATGAATGTGTCCGAACGACTCTGGAGGAGGACTGCGGAGTGGGCTGGGGGTGGGCTGCCTTTGGGTCCACTCTTCCTACAGTGCAAAAGGAGGCGACACTCTGCGTTGCATGGAGGCCCAGTGAGAGTTTGGTGAAGGAGTCTAGTTCATGCAAAGCATTTGTTTTTCTTTGTTGAGTAGACATAGAACATACAAATTACCCACGGATGATTCACAAGCAAAAGGTTCATGTTGGGTGTCTGTTGTGTTCATGGCATGCTTGTAAGCCTAATGGGTTGTAAGATAGGAATGCTAATCCTCCCTTTGGAAGGGTGGACAGTAAAGTGGGCAGGAGAGACATACTGGCAGAAAACACTGGGGAACCCTGCGGACATAAATGACTATTGACAGATCAATCGACAACATAGCTTACTACCTAACTCTTGTTCAACTCCATCGTACTTTTCGAAGAATTTCCAGTTACATTATTTCTTGTGAGTATATTGAAGGTGGTTCTTTTGTTTAACTTGCAAGATGTAGGCTATTTAGTATTCCTTAGGAAACACTAGTGAAAATAAGATATTTCAACCAGTCAAGTGGGTTTTTGAGCACTGGGTAAGGCATGGAGAGGGGAGGAAATGAGGGAGCTCAAAGTGCTCATTTTACTGGGAAGTCAAAGGTACATAATAAAACAGTTAATAGATAATACAAAAAAGATATCTAATTATAGACTAATATAAGGGATGGACTATATTGGAGTTATTCAAAGGAGAATAATGTTGTTATGGGCTGGAGTACTGAGGGAGGGCCTAATGGAGAAAAAACATCTTGAGTCAGTTCTTAAAAGATGGGTTGGACCTAGATGGGTAAAGAAGAGAGGAGAGAGCTTTCCTGCTACAGGAAATAATAAGTACCTGCAAAAAAATGTTTTAAAAACATCCAGAAAGCCATGCTCATGTTTTAAATTTCCTGGTGGGAAGGAATAAAATATTTCTAGAAGAATTTAGGAATGTTTAAATTGTAGACTTTAAAAATCTTTTTCTCGAAAAATCAAATAACCTACCTAAAAGTACCCTTGAACCCTTCTGGCAGGATTCAGAAGTGTTTCCATAATTGAGCATCACTGTGACTCTGTAGTCATTATATCTTTTCCTCACCAACCTGGAAAGATAAGATACTAGTATCATACCTGCCCCCAGGCACCCTTTCTGTATTAGGTAGGTATTGTCGATATGAATACAATAGGGTCAAGTAGACTCACTAGAGATGGTGACCGAGTGTTGAGATGGTGGCGATGATGAAATGCCGCCTCTGCCCATTTCAGGAGACTTGCAGCAACCCTCTGGATAGAGCTTACTTCTTGTGACAAGAGAGAAAATGTGCACTGAAGTTTCTTTTCATTGCTTTGCACTATTAATACTATTCTGTTTTTGGTTAGCAAATAAGTATTTTAAGTGAAATTGGCGCAATTACTGCATGAACATTGAACAGCTTTATATTGAGCTTCATGTCATGTCACATTTTTATGCTGGTAGGTTTCTTATGATTTTTTAAAATTGTGTGTGGAGTTCTTCTGAAATATATAATTACCAGCTCAGCCCTGAGTTAGAGAAGCAAGAGCTCCATCTTTCTCTCCAATGGTCTGGCATTGAAAGGGATAGAGAGGCTTGTTTTCTTCTAATGTTCTTTCCCCGTCAATAAAAGTAATTAAGGTCTGAATGTTAATGTTATTTTTACTTCTTCTGCAGCCTCACATTGTTCTGGTTGGAATTCAAGCAAACAACCTAAGCTTGGTCCAGATTTGATTTGGTAGAGACCAGAAGGTTGGGCGTAGGGGATGGAAGGGAAATGAAGAGGCCAGGTAAACATGGAAGGAAGCAAGCACATAGTCAACAATTAGCTAATCGTCAACTTCTACCTCTAGGCCTGCCTTCGTGGAGTCACAGAGCACGGCCAGAAGGCGTGAGATGGCAGAGCTGCTCCGGCTCCGCTTTTTCTTCATATCCAGGCCACTTATAACCTCTGGCAGAGGGGCTTGGGGCAATGGGTAGTGTAAAGGTGAGCACAAGGAGAAGGGAGAAAGTAGCATAGCTCTGGGCTTCAGGAAGTTTTGGAGAGGTGTCAGAACTGCTGGACAGAAAAGAAGTGTTAAACAAGAGCCAAAAATGAGTGGGAAAAGGTCTTCATGAATAAAATCCATTAGCAAACAAACAAAAGGCCTACAAGGAGTTAGAGAATGAACACAAAAGGTGAAAAAAATTTTGGATTCCTTGCTAATCCTCTCTTCCAGAGTGAAGGAAGTCTGGCTGTGATAACGAACGCCGTCTTGCCGAAGGGTCAGAGAAAGAAATGATCTTTGCTCAGCATCGGACTATTCTGTGGCGTAGCACTGCCAACGTTCTAGTGACACTTACGGTTATTATAACCCTACGTGTGTTCCCGTTGTGTGGTGAAGGATTTTTCTGCTTTAAAAAGAGATTGAGAACCAGACTGAGAAGGAAGCTGATTGCAGAACCATTAGAAGGCTGCACGCTAGTCACCGTCAGTGGTGATATTATACTCTGCCTAAATTATGATGAACTCGTTGGCGGCATCAGAGCCAAAAGCAAATCGTGGGGAAGCTATTAGCAGGTTAGCATTTCCAGCTTGTTTGAGAAGACAGAGTCCATCTACCACAAGGGAAGAGGTCAGCTCAGAATGAATGGCAGCATCGTGGCGTGGCTCTCCTCTTTGTGCCTATAACTTTACAAAGTTAGGCTTTGCCAGACATTTTTTGGTTTTGTTTTTAAACGATACTAAATCTGTGGTGGTTCCAAGAGTCACCTCAGTAGAATGACTCCTTCACCTGTCTCAAAACCTTATGGAAAAATCAGGGGCTGAGCGGAAGAGAGATATCGCCAAACTTCCTATGATTCCATCTAGTGATTTGGAAGCTGAATCGGTACCCATTGCAGTAAAGCCCAACGGAGAACTTAAAATCTTCACCACGGAGGTGTGTGAAGTCCTGTCAGACTCCCTCCCTCAAATCTGTGCACTCTCTATGGAAAACATGCTCCCCACTAGCTCTTTAAGCTAGCTGAGAACACCTGTCGATGAGGGACTTTCTGCCTTTTTTCTAGAACCATGGAATTTTCATAACCTTACATTTGTTATAATCTGAAGACACTCTACACAAATTGTTTTAAAGAAAACCAAGACCAAGCACGAAGATCCTATAGTGAGAAGACTTTAGAGATAACTGGATTGTCGGGGAAGGTATAGTTGTGCTTTTTAACGTTTTAGAGTAAAGAAGGGTGAAGACCAGTGAGCCCGTGTTGTTCTCCAGCTGGGAGATGAGAGGCACATGGCAAGACTACTAGAAAAAAATATCTTTCCTGGACACTTTTTTTTCAAATGGTACATTTCAAAAATATTCCTCAAGCTGTCTTATACTTAATTGTAATGGAAAGCTCATTTACACACATATTACCACTTCATCCTTCTTACTGTAAATGATATTTACCATCGGATTTTATGTCAGGGGGATTATCACAGCTTTTACCTTCTATCAAGAATCTGACCTTTGGGGTCAGCCAGATCTGAGTTTGAATCTTAGAGTGAATCTGACCTTGAACAAACAAACTGTCAGAGCCTTACATTTCTCATCTAGCCAAAGGAGAAAATAATACTAACTTAAAATGGTTGGAGAGTTTTAAACTAAATGATATTTATGTGAGTATTCAACACAGTGCCTGACCCAAGAGACAGGAATTTTTTCCTCCTTTTCATTCAGCCCATGAACTTTGTTGAGCACCTACTCAGTGCCAAGCACTGGACTAGACACCTGCCATGGGAAAGAGCATGTCATCCAGCCCCTTAGGGACTCAAAATACAGTGTGAAAGGTGCTGTGGCCAAGCAGCATACAAAGTGAACGGAAGGGAGGGGGCAGTTTCCTTTTCCTGGGAAACTGGGGGAGAATGCACTGAAGTGATGTACAGGCTGGGGTTTTACAGGAGTGAATAGGTAGAAAAGGAAGACAGACATTCCAGGCAAAGACATAGACTTAGGAAAGGTCCGTTCAGTTGGGGCTAAAGTATATGGTTTGAGTCGAGGAGTAGCATAGAACCAGTCTGCAAAGAGATGTTTTGGACCTGGCGTGTCGTGATTTTTCAGTGAAGTGACATGGTCAAACTTATACTTGGAAAACTCCCTCCATCAGCCATATGGAGGAAGTAACAGGAAGCCCAGCAGGGGAATGCTGGTGAGGAGGTGCTCACCCTACCCCAGGGTAGAGGTTGAGGCCGGACCTGAAGCAGGAGTGATGAGACTGGAAAGGAGAGAGTGGGTGGGCAAAAGTCTCAGAGGCAGAGCCCGTGGAGCTTGGTGACTGACTGGGGAGGGTAGGATGAGAAGGAGATGGGAGTCACAGATGACAGCAACTTGGTGACTAGAGATGACAGTAGGTTATAAAGAGAATATAGGAGGCTCTAGAGGGAAGATGAGTTCAGTTCTAAACTAGTTAAATTTGAGCAGCTCAGGATCTACTGGTGGAGATGTCTTAGAAATACTTACTAGTTCTTGGTCTGGAGCTAGAGACAGAGCTTTGACCTGCACTGAGAGTAAATCATAGTCAAGTTTTTGGAAAAGGACGTCCTTGCTCAGGAAAAGGACGTAGAGGGGGGACGACAACGTCCTGGAAGCACCTGCAGGCCAGCAGAGAAAGGAGACTGACATGGTAACACCTAAGGTGAGAGGAAAGTCAATTATTTCAGAAGCAAAGGAGGGAGAGAATTATAAGTTAGAAGGAGTATAGAGCGATGTCAGGCACTGCAAGTAATTCACGCGGAAGAAGACGGAAAAGGGGTCTTTGGATTTGCAACTGGGAGGTCACTGGTGGTCTTAGGGAGAGGCATTTAATGCAGAGGTGAAGGCAGAGAGCATTTCTTTGAGTGAATTGGGAAGTGCACACAGCACTGTGTGTTAGCTGAACCTATTATACACATCATCTATTTAAACATTTTTAAGAAATCATGAAGCATGGAAGAGGTGCCCCAAAACTGCGGATGGGAAAATGCCTTCTCAGTTTTGGGCAGCTAATGCAAGCTTAGGCCTCAGCAGAGGCCCATGCATGTGAGGGCTGTGAAGCTCCGGTGTCATGATCTCCGTGGTAAATTCGCCTCTATCTTAGAGAAAAGCAAGGAACGCCTGTACGAGACTGTTCACTATGTCATTGTTTGTAATAGGAAAAAATGGAGACAGACAACCCTAATGAAGAAATAGTTAAGTAACAGCACATTCAGACTACTTAACTATCAAAACAATTAGGTAAATCTTGTTACATATTGACCTCAAAGGGTGTCCATGATATAGTATTGAATGGGGAAAAAAACTAGTATTAGAACATTATGTATAATATAACCCCATGTATTTATAAAAGAGAAATGTGTGTGCGCACATATATATATATACACACACATGAAATGCATGTGTATTTCTAGTTAGATTTGGTAGAAAAAGCTCTGGAAAGCCCACGGAACTGTTAGCAACTATTACTCTTGAAGCGTAGGCATTAGAGACTGGAGTTTGGTGGTGAGGAAACTTTCATATCATGCTCTCACACTTCGATAGCATTTTAATTTTTTGTCAGCAAATGCATGATTCTTTTGATAATTTTCACAAGGAGTTCAAAATTTTAAAATATCATACAAGGAATAATTTAAGATGTTTTGCTTCTACAAACCCTATCTCAAGGAGAACATAATGATACCCTTTAAGAAGGGTAGCCATTGGGAGAGAAATTAAGTTTGTTCTGAAAGATACTGAGCTGCAAAAATGGGACCAATGGGTACAGTAAAGAGATACATTTTCGAAACTAAAAACATTTATAATCCCTGGCTGGTGTAGCTCAGTGGATTGAGCACAGGCCTGCGAACCAAAGGATTGTGGTTCCATTCCCAGTCAGGGCACATGCCTGGGTTGCAGGACAGTTCCCGGCAGGGGGCACACTAGAGGCAACCACACATTGACATTTCTCTCCCTCTCCTTCCCTTCCCCTCTAAAGATAAAATAAATAAAAAATCTTAAAAAAAAAAAAAAAACCATTTATAAGGACCAGATGCAGCAGGCCTAGAATCATCTTAGGTGTCCAGGTTTTAAAAGGCTGCCCACAGCTGTACTTCATGTAGGGCACGGGGTTGGTCAGGCTTGGCCCCTTTGGTGGAAGTGGATCTTTTGGCCTCACTAGTGAGAGTTTGGAGGCAGCAGAGCTGTGCTTCTTCTGAAGCCTGATGGGGAATCCGCCCCTGCCTCTGGTTAGCTTCTGACGGCTTGTCAGATATCTTTGGCGTTCCTTGGTTAAGGAGCGACACAACTGCCATCTCTGCCTTTTCCTTCACAAAATCTTCTCCTGTGTCTCTTTGTCTTTCGGTGGCCAGTCATGTTGGATTAGGGGCCTGCCCTATTCTACTACGATCTTATCTTAACCTAGTTAGTGATACCTGCAATGACCCTATTTCCAAATAAGGTCATATTCGGAAATACTGGGATTAACATATTTTTTGGGGGGGGCGGTAGATAATTCAATCCACAGCATCATTATTTTGCACTTGGTGTGTAAATAAGAAATCTATTTTAAGATTGTTTCTTTATACTTAGGTTTTATAATGAATTTTTTCTCTTTTTATTATTTAAGTTATATTTTATTATTTTTGCTGTGTAATAAACTGTTAAAAGCCTTATTTTTATTCCTAGTTGAATTCCAGTTTTATTTATTTTATTTCTAGCTTATTCCAGTTTTATAGTTAAAATAGTTAGAAATTTAAAATCACTATAAAGTTAAAATAATTCCTAGTAAAATAATTAGAAATCATTCTAACTATAAAATTATGGCAGTGTGAAAGATTATTTGATAAATAGTATTCAAATTTAGAAAAATATTTTAAGTCCATAACTAATACAAAAATCTAATGTATTAAAGAAGTAAATATTTCCTAGAACTGCAGAGAAACAAAGAACCTGATCTTTTAAATATTTATATGGTTATAAGAAATAGACATCATAAAAGAAAAGATCCATAAGTTCTAACTATATAAAAATGTAAAGTATTTTGTGAAAAAAACCTCAGTGGGCCCAGGCTGGTGTGTGCTCAGTGGATTGAGTGCCAGCCTGTGAACCAAAGGATAGCTGGTTCAATTCCCAGTCAGGGCACATGCCTGGGTTGTGGTCCAGGTCCCCTGTAGGGAGCACACAGGAGGCAACCACACATTGATGTTTCTCTCCCTCTCTTTCTCCCTTCCTCTCTGAAAATAAATACTGTATTTTTTGGACTGTAAGATGCACCCTCCCCCCCCAAATTTGGGAGGAACAATGGTTGTTAATTCTGCTGTTGAGTTCTGTTTACACTTACATTGATGAAATATTATGTTATTTATGTTATTAAATATTTTACCACATTTTTTGCTTCAAATTTTTTTTCCCTATTTTTCTCCTCTAAAACCTAAGCGCGTCTTATGGTCCAAAAATACGGTAAATGAAATCTTTAAAAAGAAAAGAAAAAACTCAGTGGGGAAATACAGCTTGAGAGACATTACAACAGGTAATTCAGACAATAAGCATGAACAGTCTGTTACACAAACAGTTCATATCACTATTAAGACCACAATAGATTGATGGTCAAAGGACGTGACCAGACAGTATATAAAAAGATTTGTTTGTTAAGCAAATGTATTGGAAAATGTTTAGAAAGCATTAAAATGTGCAATTTAAACTGCAGTGTAACTGATAAATTATTACATTGTTGATAGTAAAAGAAATTGATACACTCCCCTGGAAAAAGCATTTGGTGAATACATTGAGAGCTATAAAAATGTTCATACAATTAATATTTCTGGAAATTTAACCTAAGTAATTAGTCCTAAAGAAGAAAACAACTGTATTCATAGAGTTACTAATCACAGAATGATTTGTAATATGAAAACTTGGGACCAGTCAAGTGGTCTGGCAGTAGAGGAACAGGTGACTGAGCTATGATGCATGCTTTTGTTGGGTTGTGCATCAGAGGTATAATCATGAAGACGTCTGGCAGCATGAAGAGATGCTTATGTTTTAAATGTGTGTGACTTTTAAAGTGGTGTATATGGTTGCAATGGTGAAAATTGGAAGCATGCGCATGGGAGAAGTTGACAGCAATGGGAGGGTGGAATGTGCAGAAGGTGTTAGGGAGCACAAAGTTGTTTTGAAGTGTTATGATCCTGAGTCATTTTCCATCATTTCTCAAACTTTCTTATACTTTAAAAAATATTTAAGATTATTCACGTTACTATTTGGTTTAAAATCCTCCTGTTCTTCTTGCATCTTAATGAAATCATTAGGAGGTAAGGAAAATTTAATGAGTTTTCTGGGAAAAAATTTTTTTGCTCACAGTGGTATTGTAAATCACACCCGATGTTTTTCTTTCATTAAATAAGTCTTGTATTAAGTGGTAGGCTTATTCTGATATGAAAAGTGACATTTAAAGAAAGATTTTTAATGTAGTATATGTGCATTATATGATTAATGGTGATGTTTTTGAATGGTGAAGTAATTATTTTAATCCCATCTCATGATTCACTTTAGTTTGGGTTTTGCAGCTGAGATTTAAAAGCCATACTTTCAAAGAAAATAATTTACCCATAGGCTGGAGGAAAAATAGTTTTTCTTTCACTCTGACAAATGATCTCTTCTGACTTTGTAGCTATGATTTAGTAGTGTGGATTTAATTCCAGGTGATCAGTGCAGTTGACACTATATTAGCAATCTCTTCATTTGTATTATTGTAAAGAGGTAGTTTATAAGAACAGAGGAAACATGATCATTTGCCCTGTTCCTTGTTCCTGCTGAGATGTATCAAGCATATTCCCTAGTCTTGCTGGACTGCCCACTGTCCCTTAGGGAAAACATGCAGCCAACCCTCTTTGAGGGTGTGAGAAGTAACCAGCGATGACAACCCCTTTGGGCCATCGATGTCCAGGCTTGATTAGATTATGCCTCTGTGGTTGACTAGGCTTTGAATTCACTACCTGAAGACTAAAGTTAGTGGTAGTGCATCTCACTGCCTCCCAAAATACCACACACACACACACACACACACACACACACACCTCACACATATGCACACACATATGCACGTTCATATACACAGGCTTGGTGAGAAACAACCAACTTATATCCTTCAGGAGAAAATAAAGAGTCTGGTTGGGTGATGATGGAAAGGAGTTAATCCCTGTCTCCAAAGTAAAGACTCAACAATGGGGATCCATGCAAAGCAGTGCTGGACAATTGACATCTCCTGGCTCCCTGGTGAAACGCAGCCTGCCCTCAGTTATTCAGGGGCCGATCGTCCACAGTGTGGATTATCCAGGCCATATGCTTCTCCCCCTTTGCCATCTGGCTGGTTGCCTGCTTCCTTTCTTTTTAACAGGGAAAATAGTCCAAATGCCACAGTCCATTTCTGCCAAGCCATTTCTATTACCTATATCAAACCTTCTCTTTAAACTTATTCAAAGCATGTTTTGGTCAAATCTGGTCACCTGGCATATTCTGATTTCTCACAGGACACACTGGTTGGTTTCTAATGTATGATCTTGTGCTTGTTGATCCTTGCCCCCTATAATAGGCCTTTAGTCATCTCTCGGATTTATCATTTATCACTTCAGCTACCTAAGGAGCTCCTTTAAAAGCAAGGAGCATCTTTTCTGTCTTTCATATCCTCTTCAATTGGCCAAGAGAGCCCCTCTTCACAAGGTGGGCGCTGGATGAGTGTTGTTGGCTAAGTACTATTCATCATCATTTCAAACAGATAAGTCATGCAAAAGTCACAACAATAAGGAGCAATAAGCAGAAATGCCACTTGCTATAAAAATCAACTAAAATAGAATCCTGGATGTTTAGAACTGAAAGGAGCTTTCGAGATCATTTTATCTTCTTGATAGGGAAACTTGAGCCCAGAGGAGTAAAGTGACTCGTCTTTGATCACCCAGAACATTTGCCGCACAATTGAGACTAGAATTGAGATCTCTAGAGTCCATTTCTGTTATTCTCTGGATTTCCAAGAATTATACAAAAAATGGAGTTATGCAAAGGTATGCAGAAAAGAAGTGGCTTAGATTACATTGCTGGGAGGAAAAGAATTTATCAGTGACAGGTAACCAAGATTAAAGATAAATTTTGTCCCTCTTGTATCCATTAATCTTTGGGAGTTATAGACATCATAAGAAAATAGCAATTTACTTGGTATTATTTTTATTGGTTTTTAAAGACTCACCCAAAACAAGATTTGAAAAGATCTCATCCAAGTGCTTAGAACAGATTGACACAGTAGGGTTCAATCAAAAATAGTTGAGTGAATAAATGGCACCATAACTTCCTCATTTTTAAGGACTTCCAGAGTATTTATTAGTTCTAACATTATCAACCTCATTTATGAAGAGTATTACAGTCTTTCTTTGAATCAAGAGTTTCTTGGTTTTGCCATAGATTTTAATTGACTCTGGACAAACAGTTCAGCCACAAATTGTAATGAGCTTATTAAGTACCTGTTTGTAGATGTCATAAATTACCAGAGAAAACTAATGTCCTGTCACTTACAAATGAAATGTCTGTTGAACATTTTATGACCTTAGTCTGAACCTTTCAGATACGGTTAATGTAAATTTCCAAGGTGAATCTCAAACATCAGATTACATTTCCAATTTCAGTTTGGGGAAGAAAACTTTATGTAATTTTACAGCATATTTCAGTTTAGAATGCTATGATTCATGAACCTTTACATGAAAGCAAATTTGATTTACATTGTTTGCCTTAAAAGTTTTTTACATTACCAAATAATACATGTTCATTGTAGAAAAATTAGAAAATACAGGTAATCATAAAGAAGAATAAAACCACTATTAACCCCCTGGAGGCAAAAATTAACTGTTAACTATTAGCTCTTGAATAAAAATTTAGACCTTTTTTTTATGCATGTTCATGGGGTTATATACTACATACTGTTTTAAAACTTGACTTTTTTATACTTAATGAGTATTTCTCAATGTCAATAAATAGTTCTAAAACCCATTCTTCATGATTACACAGTGTTTCATTATGTTCAAGTGCCATAATTTAATCCCTTGTTTTTTGAAATTTAGATTTTCCCTCATTTTTTGCTATTACAGACCTTGCTGTGGCAAACTTTCTTGTTTATACATCTTGACTCACATATTCAGTGATATTCTTAGAATGGACTCTGAGAAATACAATTGCCAAATTTAAAATATACTCAGTTGTAAATGTGGAAAAATGAGTTTTTAGATGTCAAAGAGATTGCCTTCAAATGGACTTTGAATTTCAGAGACTAAGGCTTTTTTAGAGACTCAATATTTAATTTTGGTTCTTCATGTCAATAATAAATACCTTGCTTATTATGTGTTGATTCCATTTTATTTGACAAATGATAATCTCCCAAACACATAGTTTTAGAGAGTGTTCAGATATTTAAATGCTTTAAATGGTAGTGTTCTCTTAGTAGTAGTAGTAGTAGTAAAAGTAATAAAAAATTATCCTGATTAGTTTCCCCTCATTATTTTCAAAGTCTGAATGCTTTGTTTGTCTGGTTGACATGAGGCAGCTTCTTGCTGGAGGCAAAATGTCATTGGACCATGCACTAATCTTTTTTCCCCTCTGATTTTACCCATTTCCAGGCCGATTATATAAACAATAAGGTGTTGTCTTTTTAATTAAGTAAAAGTGACACATTACAGGTGCTTTTCAATAACCTGAACTTATCTCCTAAATAGGTCTTGCATTATCTCTACCCGAATGATAATATGATTGCTTAGGCAAGGCCACTGTAGAACAGTGCTTAATGTAAGGAGCTCAAGAACCTCCTCCCGCTTGGCATGGATGGGATGTGAGAGCAGCACTATCCAATTAGGATGAGAGGAGGGAGACACAGGGGAGGCAGGAGAGGGAGGCTGTGCTTACTGAGCTTCTTCGACTTGATGACATTATGATTTTCATGATAAAGTCTGCAATAACCTTTATCTTTTTATATTTAATTTAATGGCCTTGGAATCTGGAGAAGCCAGCAGGCCTCATTTATCATGTGGCAAATATCAGCCTCTTCTGCTACAATTATTTTTGTGCTAACTACAAGAGACATGAAATTAAAAATAGGTCAAAAGGCTTTCCATTTGAGTTTTGTTGATATAAGTGGGTCGGGGGGAGAGAGCAGGCAAAACATTGGTTTCTTTTAAGTGATATTATGGAGAAAATAATCTATAATGAGCAAAAAGAGATTAGAGCACTATGAGAACACTGAAGATTATGTTTTATGAAATGTGTTCTTTCTAAAGCATCAGAGAAGTATAATTACAAAAACTATTTCAAGTTGCCTACAAGTGGTTTTGCTTGAAGAAAGTAAAGGAATCTTATTTATTTGCACTATTTTCATTTATCTTTATTTGAGACTGTAATGAAAGAGGTAGAATGTGTGTTTTACTAAATTATTCATTCATTCATTCATAAGACAATAAATTGACCTATGAGAAATTTTTTTCAAAAGGAATTATTAGTTTTTTCTTTAAAAAAAAAAAAAAAGCCGAGCAAAATTAATGGTACTTCTAAAAGTATGTTTGGAGGGACCTAGCTTATCAGTAAGAGTGAAAGACGAATGTAGACTCTGAGACATTACAATTTTTCTCAGAAATACATGCACATGTTAACTTTTAAAAAATAAATGTTATTTTAAAAACCTAAAAAAATAAAATAAAAATAATGCTAGTAATTTTTTTCTGAAAAAAATACTAGCCAAAAGCAGTAGTTCCTCTTTTGGAATCTCTAGAAGGCCTGTGCTTACTAGTAGGCGTGGATAATCGATGCAAATTCTGGGACATTGGTGCCCACGGCTGCATTACTTTCGTGAAATGAATCACAGAAACACAAACGCCAGCAGCTGTGGAAACCTAGGTGCGCTTTTGTCTCTTTTCCATTCTCCTGCGACAGTTGCTCTGAGTTTCACTGAGTCTCTCTGAATCTCATTATGTCCTTTAATTGTAACGCTAAAGAAGGCCTCAAAAAAAGGCCTTTTTTCCCCTATTTTAAATGATATAGCACACTGAAACTTATATGCAAACAATTTTCTAGCTAACAGATGCACCGGATAAATACTTCTCTGTCCCAGCAAGCAGGAGGGTAAGCATGCTCTTCTATATGAATGACGCAAATGCTCTGATCAAGCAACTGAACCCTTCTGGCTAGGTGTTGTCTGAAAGAGCCACAAAATTAACATGATCAATTGTTGACAGGGGCATTTTGACATCCAGATGAGTGACATTAATGTGTTTAACAAGTTAGCTCCTTCTAATACCTGAGGACACAGGCGGTTTCTAATTTCTCCTAATGTACTGATGAGGGTGTGGCCCCACCCAGAATCCCATTTGGGGGAGAGCCCCATGAAGGCCATCCTGCCATGGATGTTAGGGTCTCTCCAAGTGGAGTTTGAGAGGGTGAATCAGACCCATTTGACATTTTGCAGCTTCCTAGTATTAAAGAACTGAAGAAATGCCAGAACAGGGTTGTAAAACGTCTTGATTTATTTTGTGTGTTTACGTGTAATAAATCAGTGATTTAAACATGCATATTCAAAATGCAAGCACTGCATGTCCCCCTAACTCATTTGGAGAGAGCGTTAAGTCATCATTGAAGTTCTTCATGAATCTGAGGTCCAGACCAAAAGGACCACTCCACCCTCCCCACGAAAGGATCTGGCAGGTCAGAAACTTGCCTACAGGTGCCATTGAGATTGCTGGCCAAGGTCTTGCCTTCCGTGCTCTATGTCACATCAGTTTGGATTTGGACTACCATATTTTTTGGACTATAAGATGCACCTCCACCCCCAATTTGGGAGGAATAATGGTTGTTAATGCAGCTGTTGAGTTCTGTTTACATTTACATTGGTGAAATATTATATTATTTATGTTATTAAATATTTTACCATATTTTTTGCTTCAAAATTTTTTTTCCTATTTTCCTCTAAAACCTAGGTGCATCTAATGGTCTGAAAAATACAGGTAAGTCCTTAAGCATATGAGTAGATGAATGTGCAACTTTCCCTGAGCAAGTCATGCCCCTGACTCAGGTTTTCCCAAGGCCACTTCTGAAGGTAGGTCACCACTTCCTTAAAACAGAAAAGCAAGGAAGTTCTGTTGTTCAGGATATATTTCTGCCAGCTTCATGGTTGCTATTTTGTAGATTCTTAAAATGAAAATAAATAAATAGATAAACAAACAAACAAATAAATAAATAAAATCTTACCTCAGTAAAACAGAATGACCGACCATGGGGATTCCCAAGTATTTCTAACCAAAGAAATACAATGAAACTGTACTGTTTAGAGTTGGAATCCAAACCAGCACAGCAAACTCAACATTTCTTTAGGCCTTCGGTTTTACTTTTAAATTAGCATAAATGTTACATTCTTCACCAGACTCTGTTTTTATGTGAAATAATGGTGTCTCTTCCCTCAGTCTTTGATTACATTTGATTCTCGTGTGCCCTGTTTGATTCCGTGGTGCCGCATAGCCCCGGTACACTACTGTGTACCCCTGAGGGGACGTGTACTCCAGTCTGAAATGCGTGAATGTTGGGGATATGTTTACCTTATTCCCGGTGGCCATCCAAACTTTATCCCCGTTACGTTGAATTATTCCACATGTGCCTAATCAGAGGTGCCTCTAGAATTGGTGAGCTTCCAGAAGAAAGTTACTCATGAAGCATGTTCCAGTCCTCTAAAGTAATCCATTTTTGCTTTTTAAAATTGACTATGTGTTCCCCTGTGTCATATTAGGCCTGCAGAGGGTGTTTATGGTGGCCTAATTCACGACCATAGAGGCCTCATGTAAAGTTCCAGGTAAGAGTTCTCAAAGAGATTTTAAAAATCTGCAGTTTGCCCCATTCCACTCCCTCTTCCACGTGTCCCTTCCTACTGAATTTTGGGCTGGCATCCTGTGTCGTTCGTTGTTGGTCTTATTGTTCCTGTGCTTTTACTGTAAGCAGCCTCAAATCCTTTTGAAAACAGGTAGAAAATAAATAAGCAAAATAAGAGCTAAGTAATACCGCTCCATTTTCTTTATGGTGCTTTGTAGCGTTTATTTCTATAGCTGGAAAGTTCCTTAATTTATAGTGCTTGCTGGTGATAGTGTTAGTCAGATCGTTATTGTATCACTTCCTTGGGAAAATATGGCAAAGCGAAGATGATATTTTACCAAAAATAATTATCTATAGAGTTAGTTCATGATAATGAATATTATTTCATTCTATTTTCTTAACAAAAATCAAAAGAATAATACCCATTGCTGTCTCTCACCATGTTACTATAGAACAGTGGTTCTCAAAATTTTGGGTCAGGACCCTTTGCCCTTTTAAAACTTATCGAGGACTCTAAGAATTTTTGTTTATATAAGTTATATCTATAGGTATTATACTAAACCTATGAAATTAAAAATGAGAAACTTAAAAAATATTTACTTACATATCATTAAACCAAATTTATATTAACTCATTATATATTAAGCCTGTTATATAGTAACATAAATAACATAATTTTTAATGAAAAATATATGTTCCAAACAAAAACATTTAGAGAACAGCAGAGTCATTTTTATAAACCTGTTTAATATTTGTCTTTTATTTTCTATTATTTTTTATTGAGTTATAATTGACATGTAATGTTATATTAGTTTTGAGTGTACGACATGATTCACTATCTGTGCGTAAGATATTGAGAAATATACTTATGCAACATGAAGCGTGGAAGGCATGGAAATAAGTCTAGCTAACACCCTAATGTTTGTTTTAATGGACGTCAGCTAGATTTTCCTGTCTGGTTCTGCGTTCAGTCTGTTGCAATGCCGTACATCATACCTAGCGTCATGGTAAAATGAACGTGAAGGGGGAAGTATGCATTATTACTAAACTAGCTTAGACTGTATGAACACCCACAAGGGTCTCGAGGACACTCGGGGCCCTAGATCACACTTTGAGAACTGCTACTTCAGAACTTAGCCAATGAACATGGCAATACTATAAGAAGTGGAAATAATATTTTGCCCACATTTCAATTTTTAGTGGTTTCAGTGAGCTACTAAGTTTTTGAAAAATGTACCTCTTACCCTTCTCCCAAAGTTCATAGAAACATTAAAGTTAAACTATGATTGACAGGAATGTTTAGGTTTTTTTTATTCAAGATCTGGCCAATGTATTTTGAGAGCTACTTGCAATATATGGAATCAGTCTTACGTTTTTGGCAGTAGACTTTTAAAAGTATGTGTATGGGACAGAGATAATCCTTTTAGTTGTGCCATGTAGGAAGACTAGCGTTTTACCCTTCGCATCTATAACAGTAAAACTAGTTTTATTAAGCCATTCTTTTAATTTCTGTGTGTTGCTTGTTATATGATCTTTATACTATTCAATAACTGGAGTAGAGCCCGTTGATTTATCTTATTTCTGCCATGAGGTGGTTCATGATGAAAGGTAGATGGCTTGCTTAATTCACAGAGGGGCATTCGGTTCAGAATGAGTTACTATAGAGAACAGTGTATTTTATTTATTTTTCTTTATTTAGGTAGCAGCAATCATGGCTGCGAGCAAGCCTACAAGCCTTTGTATTGCTATGAGGATTCTGTAAGGACAGTGGCTCTGCTTGAAGTGGGATGGCGTCTCCATTACACGTGATGGTGGAACTAGTTCCGGTACTGAGTTGGGTTTTCTGTTCTCTTTCCAGGAAAGGTTGATCTTAGCCTTTCAGGTGTTTCACCAGGAGGGTGTGGGGCTGCCAAAGTTTAACTTGGCTGATAGTGACATTAGAATTTGGTTTAGGGTGATCCAAGTGGCAGAGGTGATAAAGCAGTTTTCTGCTTATGAGACACATCCCAAATCTCTTCAAGTTTCAGATGAGTGATAAAATAAACATGATTTGAAAAAAAATAAATGTGATTAAGAAATGTCAACCACTGCCTCCAAAGGACAGCAGTAAGGACTCCCTCCCTCTGGACTGAGTGAATCACCTTCATGTCACATCACTGTACGTTTCATAAAAGATCATGTTATGCCTTTATCTAAAAAATAGGTTGCACCTATACAGGGTCCTGCAGAAGTAACACCTGCTTGAGTGTGGTTGCTAGGGTAATAATATGGGTGTAATAATTTGTAGTTTTAATTTGAGCATTTCACCTAAAATGTCATAGGGTGTGCTTGAGTGTGATATTGTTATGTTATAGAATCACATGCTTGGGATTAAAAAGGGGCACTATTTGTGCCAGACCCTGTATGTATGTGTAGAACTGTCAGTTAAATAGTACAGCCTTTCAAGTTTAAAAAGGAATTTTAAAGATGATCTATTTCAACTCCCAGCCCTTGTTTAAGCTATTCTCAGTGTCTTATAGGAGTAGCTATTCCAGCTTCGCGGGACAGAAACTCACAATTTCTAAGGCAAACATTTTGGACAGCTCCAATTATTTTGAAAACTTTTTCTCAGTTTGACCCTAGACAAACAGATACTTTTTTTCACACTATAGCAACTCCATGTCTCAGTCTTATATCTTCATGAGCCTTTTCTTCTCTCAACTCAATCAACTCCATCTGAAAATTTTGTCAGCCTCTTTCCTACCCTTGTCCTCTCTCCTGTTGGCCTGCCCCAGTTTTCAGCTTTCATCTTCAAAGTATGAGACACAGAATGAGACTTGGTGTTCCTGATGCTGAGTTACCATGGTACAGGTACCATGGTACATGGTACATGGTACAGTGAGGCCATCTGCTTCCTATTGCCATTACCTGCTAATGGATCTGAAGATCTTCTAGCTTCTTTGACGGTTTTATCACATGGACTTACATGGTACTTATGAGCAATGGGAAAGATGTCTTAGACACATCAACTACTAAGCTGTATTTTCCTCTAGCATGTGTAAGTGGGACATGCACTTTCAAAAATCAATCCATTAAAATTTGAAGGGAAGGTGTTCTTTCTTGTTTTATTTGTTTGTTTTTCATGTTGGAAATAACTTTTATTTCAATGCAATTCTAAATCTACAGAGAGATTTTAAGAAGAGTGCAAAGGATTACTATCTGTCATTTACTGAGAAATTCACCCCTTGTTAACATTTTACTTCATTTGTTTTATTGTTGAAGTTCTCAAGGTGGTTCTAATATGCAGCCATGGCTGAGAATTCCTAGCCTAAAGCACTGTCAAAGAGACAAGTTTAAGATCAGGCAAGAGCAATGTTTTGGGGTCATATTGTAGAGGTCTCAGCCCAGGTTAAGAAGTTAGACTTTAATTCATCAAGTCATTGCCCTTGAACAAGGCAACGACAGCTTGATCCTTTCTGGACTTCCCAAGTGGTTTATCAGACTTTCAAGCCGTTTGTTACTAATGTTCATATTCTCATGGTGTTATTGTGGTTTGGTTGTATTTCTTATATGACCTATGAGCATCCTGAGGGTGAAAAGGGAGTTGTACTCACTTTTCTATCACTTTCGGTACTTAGTGTTGCCTTATATGTATATGTATTTCCAATAAACCTTTGTTGAGTGAATTAATTAATTAGTTAAGGATTGGAGCTGTAGTTAGATTTGGGGTCCATATGTCAAATTAGGCAGCTCTGATGATCTGCGGGAGAACACTGGCTGCAGGAAGGAAGAGAAGAGACATGGGAACTTCTACAAAAGAAATGATTCTATTTTGTCCTTCAAAGGGGCCAAATCACTCAATCATTAAACTGACTCAGAGTCCAAACAGACCAGGAAAAATGTGGAGGCAAGGAAGAATTAGGTGAGGCAAATGAATTTAGGAGAAGAATTTAAGTTCAAATAACTTGTATTGAAACTTCAGAGACACATCCAGATAGAACTGTTTCTCAGGCATTTGGAAATGTAGTCTTGATCTTTGGAAAGAGGTTAAGAGATTTAAACTTACCACTTAAGTATATACATAAGGAAAAAACAGAAGTGCGATGGGAAAAATTGTCCAGCCTGTATCAGGGTGGTGGAACGTAGTGATTCTGAGCAAAATTTTAGACAGTTTCATTAGGTTGTTGATTGTCTAAGAAATAAATATGGAAATAATTTGGGGTTTTCTTTAGCCTAAACTTGATTAAATTCTGCTACTTTTCCTTTACCTGTTTCCCACTGCACTGCCTACTCTCAGCCTGATGAAAAGGTCTAGGGATTCCCCTGGGCCCCTGTCTCCCAGCGTGTGATAAACAAACTAAGCAGAACCTGGTGTTCTGAAGCTTGCCATCCTGCAAACAGAGTAGACAGCTAGAGCCCAAGATCCAAGTTCAGGAAGGACAGAGGGGATCGCATCACACTCTCTGGTCCAACTCTTTTGATCTCCTTTTGGCTCCTGGTTTCTGATCTCCTTGGTTAAGGATCCATGGAGAAGTAACCAATTTGCCTACCCTCACACCTTCTGCACTCTTGAACTTTAGATTTTTGTACAGGACATATACGGAATCTGAAGATATAAATGAACATACTCACCTAGGCACTTCATAACGTGTTCTGAAGTGGACATTCAGCTGCGGGAGAAGCAAGACCCCAGAGACCTTTGCATCGGTTTGTGTTCTCGCAAAGAGAATCTCTACTTCAGACCACCCCTCACTGCGAGCTCCAGGATCCATCCGTTTCCTGCTGGCCCTTCCCTTCTTCCAACTTTAATGGGAACAAACACCCCATTTTCTCTGAGGGACTGTGTTGACTAATTCCATCATGACTCACTCCCCTACTTACCTCTAGCCCCAGCAGAAGACATCCATCCCCATTAGCTCTCTCCTCAGGACCCCGCTCCCTTGCAGCCCTCTCAGAAGTTGGCAGTCGGTTCTCTTGCCTCTGTCTACCACTGCTCCACACCGCTGCTTTCCCGCTTCTTTCTCCTGTCATCACAAAAGCATGTGGCGATATCGTTCACCTTAAGAAGAGGAAAGTCCTCTCTTGACCTCTAGCGATCTTGTTTCTCTGCTCCCCTCACAACAAACAAACACAGGCTGCTGTGCCCCACTTCCAGCGTTCCTGATTCAGTAGGTCTGGAGAGGGGGTTGAGAATGTGCATTTCTCATAAGTTCCCAGGCCACGTTGCTGACCCCGGAACCACACTGCCTCAATCCACCCAGTGTTTTCCACACCACCTTTAGCCAGTCCTTCCTCCATGGTTTCTTAGAGATTACACTCTATGTATAAAACAGCCCACCTCTCCTGCACACCACAGCTTTTTTTTTTTTGTCAAGGAAGTTCTTCACCTATCAATCTTTTCCAAGCCCTGGGTTGACCTGAGAGACAGGTGACACCCCCCCGCCTCCCAGAGACCTTTGCATCAGCTCATGTTCTTGGAAACACAACACTCTACCAGGCCTCCCCAGTCCTTGGTGCAGATAGGGAATGTTTGCAATGTTAATAAATGCTGCCGTTTTTGTTGAAAGTTACCATGTAGCTCCTTAAATGTCTCAGTAGTATTAATTAGCTGACTTTGTAGTCATCTTTAGGAGTGTACCTTGCGATGAAGTAATTTTGATACACTATCAAATCACGAATGAAACTCAGTATCTTGTCACACTCCAGTCCCAAGTCTTCTCACTTAAATTTCACTTAAAATCCATACCCTTTTCTGTCACGTTTGTCCTCCACCTGTCCAGCCCTATCTGTGGCCCCCATGTAGTTTCTTGGGACATGCATATGAGTCTCAAATATCTTAGTAATAAAGCCTCAAATGGGTGACAGGTATACCGAGTAAAAATCAAATACAAGTAATTAAGTCCTCCTTGTTAGTTTATTTAAAGCAAGATTTCTGAACAGTGATGCTATGGACTTTGGGGGCTGCATAAATGTTTGCTGTGTGGGGTTACCATGTGCGTGAAGATGTTTCGCAGCATCAGCGGACTGCACCCCCATGCAGCACAACAACCGAAAGGGTCACAGGCATTGCCAAATGTCCTCTGCTTGAGAACTACTGATTTAGAGACACCTCTTGCTTAACTTTTTGTGGATTTTCTTTGTGTGTCAAATATAATCTGCTGGTTTGGACCTTTCAATTTCAGCTCCCAAACTTTTTAAACCTTCTCCATTTCTTTCCTATCATATATTTCTCTTACATCTACAGTGAAAGGAAGGCTTATAGTTTTGTGATTGTTCTTAACTGATCCTCAACCATATCTGTCCAAGACAAAGGCAGCCCCCACCAAACACAGAGAGACAGAGCCCAGGACAGACCTCAAGTTCTTTTCCTGCCCTTCCTGCAAGCATTAATCTCACCATAGGATGGTGGTGGTTGCTGTGATTAATATACTTTTAACTGTAATGCGATTATAGAAAATCATGCCAAGATTGCTCGAGCTAAAACTTGACCTGCCCTGACGGGATGAAGAAAACTCAATACCATTTTCCCTGACCCTCCCCACCCCCTACACTCCCTGAATAGTCTTGCTTCTTAATGAGTAAGAGTAGTTTAAGCTGCAATTATTTCCTCTTACACTGACTGTCCTTTTCACCTGGGTTACTCTTTGGATGTATAATGGGGAGATAGCTGCTTGTAGGCCAGCGAGGAGGTCTAGTGAATGGCAGCAATACACACTTGCGAAGAGTGCATTCCACTCCCCGCACAACCTGCCCAAACTGAATGCAGCTCGCAAGTGGAGTGGATGGAGCTTTTTACAATTTTGATTTGAAATGCCACTTTTCTAGTTTCTGTGGCTAAAACAGTAAATAATTTTGGGGTTTTTTTTTTGAGCTGCTCTTAGTCTGATGTTTGCTGAACCCCTCTTGAATTTACTTTTGTAGAACAAGACAACCATTTGTGCCGTTAAGGCACTGCTTGTTTTTAGCTGAGTTCAGGGACCGTCCTCTCAAATTTAGTCTCTTTTGACATGAACAGCACATCTATTCATTAAAAGGGAACACCATGACACAGCTGGAGAATATGCCTCGGGAATGTGGAGGGCATTGCGGCTGTGTCTCCCAACTTCAGAAGCTCAGAGTTCCTTTATTTGTCAGACTATCAACCAAGCTCCGGGTTACTGGACACTTTTGTACATTTATAGTTTTGTGTTGGCTGAGATAATAACAACTTTGAAGCATTATAAGATCCACAAGTACCTCGTGAGTCATAAAAAACATCTAAACAATAACAATGTTGTGTACAGTTTGAGATTTAGGTGAATTTTTATCTATTGGTGGCCATTTATTTGAAAAGAGCAGTTATTATAAATAGGCATTTCATAGCCATGTACTCAAATAAATCAATGCCTCAGTTATCTGTAATTTTCTCTTAAGGCAACGTCAGACACCGGAATAGTGCTGAAAAAGGAATAATAATCTTAATTAATTGTGTTTCTTGGCAGACAGCAGAGCACCTCCACATATAGGATTTGTTCGATTTTAAAAATTGACACTATGAGCAGAGAAAAAACCCGTGATGCAGTGAATGGCTAAAAAAAAAAATAATAAAAATAGCCAAAGTCCTAAGGATTATGACCTGACCAGTGTGATCGGTTGGTTTGCTGCAGAGGGAGAAGGGTTCTGATTCGGTGGTGGTAGCGGCACAAACCAAAGCACTTGCTGTAAAGCCCGAAAACCAAGGAGAATGACAGATACAGGGGCCTGGCAAGTCGACAGCTGAGGAAAGAGGGAAGGATGGAACAGGTGAAGGGGGACTGGAGGACAATGGAGAGCCCTGGGAAGGGAAGCAAAGGCTTACACGCTGATGTGAGCAACTGAGAAAGGTGGTGGGGGGCGCCTTAGGGTGCCCACCGCTCGGGGCGCCAGGCTCACAGAGTGAGACAGCCCAGTGCCGGGGTGGTTCCAGGCACCTCTGAGCTCTCCATACCCTCCGGGCGCAGTAACTGATCTTTGTACCAAATCTGCTCCATGATGGCTGAAGAAAAGTTTGAATTGTGTTGGCTATTTTTTATGTTCCAAACCTTAAGAATTATCTAAAAGAAGAAAAAGATGTGAACTGAATTTTCCCCACAAAGAAAGTCTATGTGGAATCCCTTGTCATCTGATAGGGCTCATAGCAGTTCGACGTATCTACCGGGTTTATCTGATGCCTCATTTCTGTGCTGAGTTGTACGTAAGAGTTGACTAAAATACAGGCAATTTATTATTATATGAACTATTTAAGATGGGAGGAAAGGTGGAGAATCAAAGACGGGTCTGCAGCCCAGTGTGATTTTCACTTGGTTATTTACATAGGCATTCACATTGGCGCTCTCCCCTTCCCCCTCTGCGTTATAATGACCTGCTTACATCTGTCTTCTCCACCAGACTAGCAGTGACTTGACCGCAGGGACCGTCTTAGCATGCGAAATCCAGAGCACAGTCTCTGGCCATGGCTGGCGTTTAATAAATGCTAGTTTAATAAATGATTGAGGAAATAGATACATCTGATCTGACACTTCACCGTGAACAAAGTAATGCCTCTGCACAATGACAACACAGTAACACCTGGAAAGCTTAACTGCTCGCCTCTCAGACTGCTGTGAAGCCCCCGACCTCCGCCCGAGTGCCCTACTGTAATCTTTCCCCAGAACAACAGAAGTGGTTAAGTGTTCAGGTGTCAAAATGCTACCCTGCTGGGCTGAGGGCCGCATACAAAGTTATATTACATTGAGTCTGAAATGCTAACAAAGCAAGTAATTAAGCTGAGTAAGTGCTAACTTGCTTGAAAGCAAGATTTGAAGCTGATAAACCAAAATGCTGATAATTAAGAGTTGATTATACAGCTTTGTTGTTTCTCTACCCTGCTAATAGCCTCTCATTCTTGGCATGTAATGATTTCTTCCCCACAAGGGGGGAAAAACCCCCAACCATCAATCTTCTCCACCTCTCCTCTCCCATCCCGAGTAAGGTGTGACTCCCTCCTTTCATAAACTAATCCTCCACCTGCCGTCTTGATCCTTCTCTCCTTTCTTGTCTATCTCTTGTATCTTTTACCTCTCCCTCTCCAGTAATTTCTTCTCTTCTGTTTACAAACATACCCAGGGGTTACCATCCTTAAAAAAAAAAACGAAGCCAGCAAATGACAGTGTGAGAATCTCCCCTTATTCTCCATTCCCTTAAACCTCTACCATCCTGCTCCACTACTTTCCCTAAACTCTTAGACAAGGAACCTGCACTCCTGGGTGCACTGCGCGACTGCTGATTACTTCTTATTCCCTTATACGTTTCTCCTGGTTTCGACATTCTAATGAAGCTCCTTCAGAAGTTATAGATATATTCTTAATTGTCAGATTCCCCAATTTTTTCTTTTTCCCTTCCTTTTCTTTTGTTCTTTCTTTTTTTGCTTTGTTTATCCTCACCTGATGACATGCTTACAAAGGGGAAGGGAGGGAGGGAGGGGAAGAGAGAGGGAGCGAAACACCAATTCAAGAGAGAAATGTCGATTGGTTGCCTCTCCTGTGTGCCCTGAACAGGAACCGAACCCACAACCCAGCCATGTGCCCTGACTGGAATCGAACCCGAGACCTTTCACTTTGCAGGACGGTGCTCCACCCAACTGAGCCACACCAGCCAGGGCTTCATTTTCCTTCCTCTCGGTGTCATTTCATATTGTTGGCCTGCCCCTTTTCTGAAATGCCCTTTGTGACTTCCATGACATCTTACTTCTCTGATTTTCTTCTTACCTCTTTTATTACTGTTTCTCTCTTTCCTTCTCTTACTTCTTTCCTTTTTTCCTTTCTGGTGACAGAAGAGAAGAAAGAAACTAATACTTAGTGACATTTCAACTAAATCATATGCCAGAATTGTACCCAATTTTCAAACATTATCTCCTTTTATCCTCCCATCAGCCCTCGGAGGTGAATATTATTACCCCCATTGAAAGTGTTTCATTTACTTATTTCTTTATAATTGTAGTAAGATATGCATAATGTAAAGTTTACCACAGTAATCATTTTTAAGTGTACAGGTCTGTGTCGTTAAGTACCTTCCTGCTGTTGAGCAACCCTCACATCATCTTTCTCTGGAACTCTGTTCCTCGTGCGAAACGGAAACTCTGCATCGGTTCAACACTAACTCTCCGTCCATTGCCTCCTTCCCCCAGCCCCTGGCAGCCTCCTTCTACTTTCTGTCTCTGTGAATCTGACCGCATTAAGTACCTTACATAAGTGGAATCTTACAGAATTTGTCTTTTTGCATCTGGCTTATTTCACTTAGCATAATGTCTTCAAGGTTCATCTATATTGTAGCATGTATCAGAGTGTCCTTGTCATTTAAGGCGGAAATTCTATTGTATATATGCATCACATTTTGTTTATTCATTCACGTGAATTCACCTCATTTTATGAATGGTGAAACTCTGGCTCATACAAGTGAAATAGTTCATTGAGGTCACACAGCTTTTATTCTAAATTCTAGTCTTAGTCTGTTCTCTCTCTCTGTCTCTGTCTCTCTCTGTCTCTCTCTCCTTTCTCTCTCCTCCCCCTCCCTCCCTCTTCTCTTTGGTGATTTATCCCACATTTTAAATTATAATCCCCAAATAGCTCTCAAATGTATATCCTAACTTTAACTCTGGTACTGAATCTAGTCCCATAGTTCTAGTAGATCCTCCACAATGTCCCTCTGACGCCTTTGATTCACCAAACATGAAAACAAGCCCATCATCATTTTATCCTGAAAACAGGCTTGTCAGTCTGATACCCTCATTGCTGTTGGTGTACCACAGACTCCACTCCCCTCGACCCTAACCCTCTGACTCATCCTTGAGCCTCTTTTCCCTACACCCCCCCAAAGTTAATGTCCTAATATTCTGTCAGGTGTGCCTCCCTAACCCTTTTCACATCCACCCACTCCAGCCTCGCTGACCCTGTAGAAGAGGTTTTGCAGTTGGGTGGGCCTCAGAGCTTGGGCAGAGAGGAGAGCGTGTCAGGCTAGTCACCTGACCTCTCTGAGCCTCAGCTTCCTCATCTGTGTGAGAAAACCCAATAGGAGAGGTATTTTGATCATTAAGCATGATAATATTTGTAAACAGCCCAGCACAGTGCCAGGTGTACAGTAGATTCTAAATAAATGGTCATTCTTTCTTTTCTTTTATAATTCTATCTTACTACTTCTAGTTCACAAGCCTTCTTCCTTCATAGGATTTTTCTCTTAGTATATTAGTCACTTGCAGGAAACAAACCCCTAAATTTTAGCATTGTGTTTTATTTACAGTGTTATTGATACTGCATACCAATCAGTGTGTTCAGGGTTGACCCTTCATATTTGTGCTTGGGATTTGTTTTGGCATTTAGAATTCCTAAAACAATCTTGGAGGGAATTTCTATCTCTTAGAGTGCCTCCTCCAAGTTGTCTCATACAAAATAAGTGAAGCCTGCAGGATTTATTGAGCCCAGTCTTATTTTTAAACAGATTGCTATGAAGTCAGTAAAGTGACATTTCCACGATTAAGATCAGTTGGCAGGATTAATGGAGAGGCAGCATGAGCTTATTCATAACTTTATTTTGAGTGTGCCAAGAGTTTTAACTGGGATAAGTGGAGTCAGCAAATACCCTCACTTCCCTCTCCACCCTCCTGCCCCTCACACACCAAAGTGCAATTCGATAAGAAACAGACCAACTTGTGCATTTTCAGCGGGAGGGGCACCGGGGCAGAAGATTGTGTTCAGTTCTTGGACTTAAGCGCACGTAGGCAAATTAAACCCCAACTTCCGTTCAGCAGTCTGCACTCCGGGGAGCTGTCCAGAGTAGCCAGGTGACGTCAGCTGCCTTGAAGATAGAAATTCCATGCACTGGGTCCTGAACTAATTGTGCTCTTTACTCAGAAGGGTTGCTGGGTTTCGGAAAATCCACTACCAGCGACAACAAAACCTCCACACAATCTTTATGTGTAGTTTGGGGGAAGAAGACATTAGTAATGACTAGGAGTGGAAAAATCAGACTTGCGACGCAGCACTTCAAATTGATCCTTTCGTCTTCGGAACAGGAAGCCGGTGGGGAGTGCGGATGAAGGTGTCGTTAGGTCCCCGTCTGGACTCGACGTGCAGGTACCGTGTTATACACAGTTCTCCAGACTGAGCGTTCCTGGGGGCTGCTGCAGAGCCTGCTGGCGATCACCAGGCCTCTCCCTCGCCCGCGAACAGCGTGACCACTGTTGGTGCCGCACTCGGGTTTGATAGTTCAGGCGTGTCTACGACGGGCGGTCTACCCAAACGCTTGGGTTGGGCGCATGCCTCCCGTCTCATTTCTGAAGTAGAGAATCAAATTCGAAAGACCAGCTGCCTCGGGGTTCTTTTCCCTTTGCCCCGCAGGTTTTACTCGGAACAACGGACATCACTACTCAATGGGTAGCTTAGCTCACAAGCGCGCCTCTGGTGCTTTGTGTCTCAGTTTTCCTCTCGGGAGCGAGACTGTGAGTGGGAACGTTCGTCTGTTGTCTTCCGAGTTTTTCTTCCGATGGCCCCCTTCCCGTCTCTTCTCAGCCTTAAAAATGGCATTCTCCGGTATTCTGTGTCCATGCTGTTTGGGAATGGCAGACTCCCCTACTCACTTTTATTCACCATAACTAACTATCTTGCCCCAAATCCTGTTTTTTAATCATTCTTGAGAATTTTGGCCCTCTGATCTCCATATTAAGTTGAAAATCTCCAGGAATTTTAAAACCAGGTTTTAAATTGGTTTGGTCCAGACAGAACCTTAACAAAATTCTCCTTCCGTTCCTTTATGAGTCGGATTCCTCAAACTCTTTTGAATGAACCGTTATGATTTTTCTCTGAGCTGGCTGTCAGAATCATGTCATGGAGTTCAGAATCAAAGTATAAACTCAAAAACTCAAACTCCAGTTTTTTTTTGGGGGGGGGAGGTGAGTGGGTGAATAAACTAAGGATATTGTAACGATTAGTTTGGTGATTCTTTTTGCCTCTGCCCCAGCACACTAACATTGCAAAATTAAATTTTATAAATGTGGCTCAAGATTTGACAGTTGCTGTATTTGATATTGGGCTGCTGCCGCACTCTCAGTCTCCAATAAGGAGACCCTGCCCCCTTATATTTTTCCACTGTGTGTACTTGTCTTGGAGAAGAGGGTTCAAGAATAAATGTATTGCCAAAATGCAGGAAATCAGTCTTTGAATTTCAGAGTGAAGAATTGCAAAGTGGCTAAGAGTCTGATTACCAGTCAGGCTTCTAGATGGTTCATTAATGAAGCAATGTATCAGCCACAAGGGGAAAGACGTGCCAGTAGTGTTTCACTCTAGGCACGGGCCTTCCTATTTAAGGAAAACTAAATGCATAGCATACGCCATGTCAGAAAACTAATTTTAATGTTAACAATGTATTCGGTGTTATTCTTGTAGTGATGAGAAAATATTCCAGCCTTCATTGCCTTCCACAAATAAGTTGGTGGAAGTAAACGAGGTGTGCTATTTCAGTACCAATTTAGCAATACCTCTGCTCTATTATCAGCAGCATGCACAGTTGGTCCATGGCGGAATATGCGCACTCTCGTCTGTGAATAAGCATCAGGCTGACTGTGCAGGATGATAATTGCTCTCCCTGCACTTCCTTTGGCACCTACTGATGTCTGCTAAGTGGTTAGTAAAACATTTTTGTAGGAATGTCAAGCACTTCTGAAAATTTGAAGGACTTCATTTTTGATTGTTCTTTTTCTTATGTTTAACTTTGAAGGAAAGTTCACGCAAAGCCATTTCACTGCTGCTATTACTGCTAGCAGATGTCTTAAATAGTAGGGGTTCCAGAGTGTCTGCACTTGGCATCTTTTAATCAGCTGTGGGGTTTTTTTGCGTTACACTGTGAGACGGGCTGGATGTGTCAGGATATTAGGTAACGGACTTCAAATGCATGGCAAATTCACTAAAGTGAAAATGATTGTGGGGGCTCCCGCATTTCCCCCTGCAGTGTATGTAAAACTGACTTTTAAAGTGTTTAGTGGGTAATGGATCATGTAAGGTCAGTACTAGCCATGGCGGCCACGGCTATTATTTTCCCTTTTCATGGGAGGGTGCTCAGCAAAATGAGATTGTCACACTCTTTTTTTGAGAGGACAGCGACAGACAGTTAAAAGCCTCTTCATGTAAGGATGTTATTTCATAAAGACACCAGCACTGGATTATCCCCTTCACTTTAAACTTCTGCCAGCTTGTACAAAGAGATAAAACAAAATAGCCCTGGTCCCAGGGGTGGGGAAGTGCTGGCCAGCTCAGCCTGGGTCCCCAAGCTTTCATTTTGATTAGTCAGATGTGAGGAAAATTCACTTAGGCTGAGAGGTGAATTTAATACCAGTTATGCCCATGCTGTTCATATCACAACCATTTTCACATGATGCCACTTAATTCCCTAAGAAGCAGAAAGGTAAATCGGTGGCTGGCCGGCAAAGGTGTCACAATGCATTAAGACCAGGACTCGCTGCAGGGGATAATGGTTCTGATTGCTGTTGACTCATGTCCCCACCAACTGCCTCATGTAAAATAAGTGACATTTAAAAGACATCAAGATGTGAGAAGAGGGAAAGGAGAGGAAAAGGAAGACAGAGGAGGGTAAAAGTACATGCGACTACACGTGGCCACCTGAACGTGTAGTGTCCTTCCCACCCTAAGTGGCAGGAAATGGAAACTCGACGTGCCACGGGCGACCTGCACTAAGCTTTTAACTTCCTGTCTTGTGTTTTGAGAGAAAAATCTGTAAAATTGCTTCTGGGAACTGCTCCAACATGTTATCATTTATTTCCAATTTAATTTTTTTTAAGTTTTATTCTTTTGCCCTTGCATATCAGTCTATTCATCTCCTTAAAAGCTTTAGGCTGAATCAAGTTCGGCAATGGGAGACAACAAGAGGCAGTCTACTTTCTGAAGGCCCATTTATGTCTATTTTTATAAAGAGAATCAAATTCCAGTTTACAGTAAGCATATGCTTTAGTTGACATCTGTTTCTAAGACTTGGACGCTTTGTTTGCATAACAGTCGCCAATAAATGGCCTTGTTTTAAGTCTGCTCACTGAGTTGTATGTGGGCTGTTCAGCTGGGGATTTTAGCCGCAGCTGATCCCCTGCCGCTCATAGCTGATAGGAAGGGGGAAAATCCGAGGAGCCCAGTCCTATTTATTAATGCAGATTTTAACATTCTCAATGAACCACTTATCCAGTGTGATTCCGCAACCAAATCCTTATTTGCTCAGGCAGAGAAGGGGGGGGGGGGCGGTGGTTCTTCAAAGTGCTGAATTAAAGCTTACCAGCTTTTTTTTTTTTTTTTTTTGGAGGGGGAGGGGATGGTGAGAAGAAGAAAGAGCAAGGCCCTTTCTGTAGCCAGTCTCTGAAAATTCAGAGTACGATGAGATCGAATCTTTAAACAGGATGTCATAAACCAAGCTTATGTTTACCAAATTTCTTGTTAACCAAGAATAACAGACAGTTGTAGACCCCTCTAAGTATAGGCCTTTTGTGCAAACTCTGGATTTTTTTCTTCAATACCACTTAAATATCAGTTTCGAGTGCGATAGAACTGGGTTGCTTCCTTCCTTCATTTAATTTTGTTTCATTTTAAAGCATACCCGATTCTTTGTGCATGGCAGATAGGCACAATATTCCAATATTTCAAGGTGTGCATGTGACTATCTTCAGGATCATTAGTGCTAATTAAAGAAGTTTCCATTTGTGTTAAGCTGCTTTAAAAACAAAGCTAATCCATTGTCTCCATAAATCTGCCCTTTCTCCCCCTGCGTCCTCAAATGGCATGCCAGCAGTTAAAAACGTTAACAGTGCGAGGATGGGGTCTCTGTGCCCTAGAAAGCAAGCCTGATTAATGGAGGGGTTTGCTCTAATTCTCTTATGTATGTAGAAGACAGCTGACTCTAATGTATTGGGAAGTGTGGTGTTCATTGACTTTCACATACTGAACTTTTCCCCCTGAGTTACTGTATAATATTCAGTAATCGCTTATGAAATGTGTAACATTTTTAAAGGGGATTTACATATCAACTTTTCCTAGTGGAATCAACAACAGTAGCATGAAATGTATCTACTCCATTTACTCTTATCCAGTGCTCCTACTTTCTTTTTCCCTTTAATTTTTATATATGGTAAAAATTTCATTGAAGAGAGATTTTAGATGACAGGACTGTAATTTTAAACCCAATAGAAGAGGTGTAAGCAATTTGAGCTTAGCTGAAGCATAATCTTAGGTTGTCAAGAAGAAACCCATTCTCCCTATGCTAATCAATCAGTGTATCAACCAACCAATCATCTCTTCAGCTTAGCATATATCCTAAGGTTTGATATATCTATTAACTGCCCGTCATGCAGCTGGTCTGTGGATGATGAGATTCCCCCTATCTTGGCATTTGGCGGCAGATGACTAAGCTATCACAGCCTCAGATAAATACCCAAGTGGAGATTTCAATCCCGTTCCTGAGTGCAGAGACAATCCAGAAATGTTGAAAATATTCTTTAGAAGAGAATGTAGAGAAAATTACATTTCTCAACACCATGGGATGTGTGAAAATTGTATATATTACATGATTTCCCCTCCCTAGACACAAGATAAAATGAAATTACTCTTTTATTATGATTGGAATGCTGGTAATCAAAATAACTGCTGAAATCTGCTATAAACTCTTAATTGCAAGACAAATTACATGGAGGCATTTTGAGTAAGTAAGAATAATGACCATTTAGATGATAAATTCCCTGGGAAAAAAACAGAAGGCCAATTTTATAAAGCAAGGCACATAATCATTGCAATTCGGGAGAAAGGGGTCCCTCTTTCCGAAGACTGTACATTGCTTCCTGGCCTCGACTCAGAGGTTCTGATGCTAGCTTAGCTGCAGCTGAGTGCCTCTGTAGCCCCTGCCACCAGGCAGTGTGTCGGGGCACAATTTGGAGATAGTGAATGCTTCTGCGAAATTGTTTATTGAGAAATAGAAACCAAAAGGACTTAAAAGCAAAAGGGCTTAAATTTAATGGTGAAGAGTCTGTGAATATGTTGCACTTGGAATGAGTGTGATGTGTGTCTTCAAACACTGATTTTGCCCTGGAAAGTGAAGTGCACAGTAAGCAAACTAAAATCATGATATCTCTTCTATGCCATTGTCCAAGTTTCTTACTCTTAAAAGAGAACCAAGGTGAGGTATTAGTGAACTGTCATTCAACCCAAGCTCAGCCACTGGGTCTTAACTTCATTAAGTGGTATTTTTCTGAAGTGCCCGTGAAAAGTAGTTACTGATTAGTCTCATGATATGTAAACACTATTTCATATTCTTCCAAAAAGTTACATTTTTCATGGCAATTATAGTATGAATTTAGACTGTTCTTCTAGTATTTGCTCTGCCAAAATCCTTTCCGTGCTATTGGCCAACGTAACCAGGAGAAAACTATATTTCAGCCTAAATACAACACTCTGGGTTTGAAGCCATTTATAAAAAAAATTTTTTTTTGTTTTTTAGATTTTATTTATTTATTTTTAGAGACAGGGGAAGGGAGGGAGAAAGAGAGGAAGAGAAACATCAATGTGTGGTTGCTTCTCATGTGCCCCCTAATGGGGACCTGGCAACCCAGGCATGTGCCCTGACCGGGAATCAAACCAGCGACCCTCTGATTCACAGGTCAACACTCAATCCACTGAGCTCCACCAGCCAGGGCTAAAGCCATTTTTTTCCTCATCATTTGTCAAGGGTGGGGCCCAAGAGGAGGAAGTATGGAGTCCACGATAATATGAAATCTTTGGTGCTGAAGAGAGAAGGAAATCTGTTTTCTGCCCTGAGAAGTCCAGCATGAGTCCATAGGGACCATGGTGATTTCTCCACTCTCAACAACTCAGCCCGTGCACTTTGGTCTCAACTTAAGAACTCTCACGTGTCCTGCTGTGAAAGGGCCAGTAACAATATAACAGCTCTAGGATTTTTCTCAACAGAAAAATAATTGTGGTGTCAAGTTCAGAGCAATAGTTCGGTTTAAATAGTATATTTTGAAGGCCCTTCTCCAGTAGTGTGATTCTCAGAGAAAACACTTGCTATATGGGTTAAGGTTACAAATTTTATTACAGCAAAGAGAAGGGCCTCCTCCTGCCTCCCCACCCCTCCCCCCAGAAAAAAAAAGAAAGAAAGAAAGCAACACAGAGAATCATTTTCTCTATCTCAAGCTATTTACAAGGCCCATTCTGGGACTCATTCCAGGCTACTATGATTAGAGACCTGCATGTTTATTGATATTCACAGATAAGCCCCAAACACGAGCACCCGTGACATACGCTCTGTGCAAGGAAGCAAAAGGATTGATTTAGAGAAAGATGGCCCACTGAATGTGGATTCTTTGTTGTTGGCCTGGAAACTTGTAAGCATGCTACTCTCAGGCCCAGGATGGGCTTACTCCCCAGAGCAGCTATCCTGTGTTCTGGTGATAATTGTCCTGACAGTTTTGCAGATTGTGGATACAGATAAGAGAGCCAGTGAAAGTGGACTGAGTGCAATTAGAAACTTACCCGCACAAGAATTGACCTGTGATTGCATTTACAGGTAGAATCAGCTCCTGAGTAGATAAATCATATAAAGCTCAGCAGATGGCTCCGGCAAAAGAAGAAGGATTCATTTCTTTTTAATTGGTGTGAGTTCCAGGTTTAGAACATTTTGCTACTGTTCTACAGGAATTCAACGTGCTTTCACATGCACCATATAAACATGCCACAGGGAAGCAAGAGGAGCGATAAGTTAGCTCCTTGCCCTCAAGAAGTTTATGGTCAAAGACAACATAAAGAAACAGACCGAAGTATCTTTATGAAATCTTGCAGGTGGTATCAGTGAAATTTCTTTATCAGGCAGAGTATGATTAATGTTTACTCTTCTATTCTGAATTCTTTTCAATGGGAAAGGGGGGCTAATACTGCGGTGAAGATTAAAACGAAAAGTAGGAGATAAGGCAAGAGGGATGGTGGAGAAACTGAGGGGAAGGAAGGGAAGAAAGTAATGGACAGAGTGCCTGGTCTGCTCTGTGGGTTCTGTCTATATTTTAGGCTGGAAGGTCTTAGGCTCTACTGGGGCTGGAGAGGGGGTGTTCACCCAGACACCAGATACCAAGGGTTGACCATTGTCTTGTTCTGCTCGGGCTGCTTTAACAAAAAGCCATAGGCTGGGTGGCTTCAACAGCAGACATTTATTTTCTCACAGTTCTGGAGGCTTCAAGTCCAAGATTAGGCTAGGAGCACAATAGGTTTCTGTTGAGGCTTCCCTCTCTGCCTTGTGGTGGCCACCATTTCACTGTGTGCCCACGTGAGCTCTGTTTTGCAATGCCTAGGTTGGATGAAAGGTATTGGTTACTTTCTGGAGTCTCTTATAAGGACACTAATTCTGTCATGTTGGGGCCCCACCCTTATGACCTCATTTAACCTCTGTTACCTCTTTATAGGCCCCATCTCTAAATACAGTCACATTGAGGGATGAAGATGAAGGCTTCAACATAGGAATTTGAAAGAGCACAGTTCAGTCCATACCCTCTACCAGTTGCAGCTAGAAGGAAACTCCTCAAAGTCGTCTTTTCCAACCTGCTGTTGGAGAGACGGCCATTAATCAGCACATAGGCCATGGATCTTTGCAGGATTCTGGAAGCATTGTGTCCAGCCATTAAGTGGTGAAGCAGAGGAAGAAAGAAAGCATGCACAGAAAGAAGAGGGTGCATAGTTAATGCTTTACAATACTCCAAATGGGTGAAGAATAATGGCCTCTGACTTCTTTGTGGTTCTTAACTCATGCTGCCACAGACTGGTTATAAGGCCCACATCACACTGTGGTATGAAGGCATAAATCGAATAGGGACGATCAGAATTTCTATGTGAATAATGACTGGAAATAGTCTTCTGCCTGTTCAACAATGGAATGGGGAACCAAGTCTTCACTTGGCTACACAATTCTCTTGATGAGGTCAGTGTTCTTTTTAAAACCTGAGGTATATACATTTTACATCCTGTTTTAACTTTTAAGTCTGATAGGAATTTCTTTAGAGTAACTTAAGAAGGAGGAAGAGAATCAGGGGAGGAAACATATGATAGATGCTAGGACTGGCCTTTGGGTTTAATGTGTGACTTTCTGACGGACACCTTCTTTAGCCCTCATCTCGAAGGGTAGCACTTCCATTAGAAATGAGCCTGTGAATATGGTTCATGCTAACGTACCAATGTCGGTTTCTTGGTTTTGACAAATGTCAGATGTTAACGATGAGAGAGAGTGGGTGAAGGTCGTCCCGTGACTCTGCGTTATCTCTGCCACATTTATGCTTCTGTAAATCTAGAATTATTCCCAAGTAAAGAGTTTCTTTTTAAAACCCAGGTGCGTGTGCTTTAGAGTAAACATGTTTAAATAAGAAAGCCCTTAGCTCTACATTTCTGGGAGCATTTTCCTGATGCTTCTGCAAATAAATGCTGGTTTAAATTAGATACCCGAGAAGCTGGCAGCTAACTTCACATTTTCGAACACCATCATTGGACAGGTCCCTATGGGGTCATACTGAAATGCTCGCTCATTTGGTATTAAATCAGAAAAAGGAGGATTTAGAATTATCTGGCTTTTTAGACTGTCACTTGGTGCTAAAATAAAGCAAAACTCTTGGTATGTTTACTAGACATATGGTGTGACATTGTGAGTTGCTTTGAAGTTTGTGTTTCCTGTTAGACTTGCTGTGTGGTGTGTTTGTGATCATGTGATGGTATCTACTGGCCCCTTTCAAGTTAGAGGCTGTCCGAACAAAACTGAAACTCCCAAAACTTTCTCTCCACAGTGTGGCAATTCTTGGCTACACCAGTAAACAGTTTGAAATGTGTTTAAATACAATTCAGTTTTTTAATTCAGATTGTCTTTTCTTCAATACGTCTCTAATGATATGTGTGTATAATAGAGGAGACAGTATTTGATTTTTAATTTTTATGTTAGTTTCCACTCTGTTCTATGGCTGTTTGAATTTAAAAAAACAAAAAGGCAATAGGAAAATGCGTGTCTGTATCACTGTGCTTACTGCCATGTGTCACTTACGGTCTTGGGTCCATCCTTTCCCCCAGAGAGTGAACTCTCCGAGAGTAGGAAATGCGGCTTCAGTATGTAACCCAAGTCAGTATGTAGTAATGATTCAATAAATATTTGTTTGAATGAGCAACTGAATGAAATCACATTCAAATGAATTACTTCTATTTTGAAAGGACCCAAATACCTGCCTCTTGATTTGCTGTCTTCATGGCCCTTGTTGTAGGATGGCCTCACCATTTGGACAGCTTTTTCTCATCGTCGTCATTCGGCTATGTATATAGTAACCTTTCAAATCTGTAAAAAGTATTTAAAAGCAAGAGAAATTGTTCCTGTTTCAAAACCTATTGTAATGCATTTTCAAATATGTCATACATATCTTTGTTAAAATTAAACCAGGGATTGGTTTTGAGCGAATAGCCCTATATCCTTACAGATGCTGTGGATGGATGCATCTAAGCTGCTTATTATATTGATGGGTTTTGCTGCTCTGCAGCAAATGAAAACGGGCAGCTGCTTCCTCCATCAAAGCAAGGAACAGCCTGAGTTTTTATTAACTGAGTGTTCATTTCTTCTATTGCCAAAATTCTTACACAAAACAAAAGAGCAGTTTTAGCACATTATTGCTTAACTAGACATGAACAACTGACAGCAAGTGATAAGCCTGTCTGCTTTTCACAACTGGTAATCATTTTTGGAATAGATGTTTTAATATAGTTGAATATAAATTTTGTAATTTACATCTACAATGGTACGTAAATTTATAGATCCAGCTTGTTGCAGACGAATGAGGCTATAATCACAAAAGGCTTTTCCCAGTGTTGTTTAATTTTTAATGACTATTTGAAAAACTGGGGCAAGAAAATGAAATCAAATTAATTTCTTAAAAAAATATACAAAAAGGTGCTAAAGATAATCATACAAGTTGGTTGGAGCCATTTGCACGGGGCCCTGACGCAGCAAGGCCGCTGCGTTTACAGGCAGGACGAGCCTCGCACTGCATCTCCCCGTGAGTTGCAGGGCGCGCCCAAGTTTGTGCAGCAGCAGACGTTTGGGAGAGCAGACTGTCGGGTTGCGTATCAGTGCGTGATGATGAGCAGCGAGAAGGAAGGACAGAGCCCCCACCCCGGTCATTCTGCACAGCTGAGATTCTCAGCCAACTGGCACCCTTATTTATTTTTTTTAAAGCAATCTGAATATCCAAATATCATCCATTTATTTTCAGATAGAATGGCAGACAGGGGTTTGTTTCAAGGAAGTTTAGACTGAGCCTCAGTGACATGTTGCCTTATTTACCAAGTTGATTTGCTGAATGGTGTTTTCCCCTTTGGAACTTGCTACCAGCAGTTCCTGCAGAAAGAAGGCAGCTGTGCCTCTCCCCTCCTCCGCACATGGGCCCAAGAGGAAGAATGGGGAGTGAAGACCGTTTTCTAATAACCAACCCTGAAGAAATGGAGCTCTGAGATTTAGAGGTCTGGAGACTGGAAATCCAAGATCCAGGTGTTGCCAGGTTCGCTCCTGCTTGGTGTGTGGAAGGCCTTCTCTGTGTGTCTTCTTGTGGCCTTTCCTCTGTGAGTGTGTATCCCTGGTGTCTCTCCCTCTTCTTTCAACCAAGAGACACAGCACATTAGGTAAGAGAGGAGTGATGATCCTGACCTCCCCTCCTCTCTGCGTGCCAGCACCTCTCGGAATAAAGGCAATTTTGAAATGCTGGGATGTGCATCTCCCAAACACTGATAAATAAGTTCTGTTGTGTAAGAATCCTAATCCCTGGGCCGTTTAATGAATGTACGGCGTCACTTTGGCACACGTAGCATGTGCCTCCTAAATACGGTTTTCTCTCCTGCAAGGCTTTCCCAAATGTGCAGGGCATGTGCTACTCCACATGGAACATAAGGCTTTCAATTTGTGTTGAATTCAGTCACAGTGTTCACCTGGAAACGAGATAAAGCTGGACTCCGAGGCAGGAAGCTGCTTTAGAAATCAGATTCGTGAATGTCGGAGCTCGGGTGGTGGCAGCCACAGTCTCCTTACTCCTCTTTGGTGTGCCGAGTACCAAGTGTGTGTTGTGTTGGCCAAGTGGCTCACTGGCTGAGATAAGGAACAATTACAATTATTTATAATGCTTTCTTCTTTGTTCTGCTCCATGTGATACATTGCTGCTCTTACATGACATTTCAAGACACAGCACAGTCCTATTTTATTTTATTTTGCAAAGTCCAGCAACTTCTTTTTTAAAAAAATTTTATATATCCCCAGGAACATTTTTGCATTGCTTTTTAAAAAAAAAAAAAAAGTAAAGAGAGGAAGGGTGGTACAGAAACATTGGAACAAGAGAGAAGCCTTGATTGGTTGCCTCCTGTATGCTCCTGGACTGGGGATTGGACCCATAACCTAGGTATGTGCCCTGACTGGGAATCAAACCCACAACCCTTTGGTGCACAGGGTCATGCTCCAACCAACTGAGCCACACCAGCCAGGGCCACAGTTGTGTTTTAAAAGGAAAAACGGTGATATCAAAATGATGGCTGGTCGCCCCACTCAGAGGAAACTGAGCACAGCAAGGTTTTGGGGAGGGTGTTACTTGGAGTAAAACTGGCAATGAAAATCTTTTCCCCCCTCCTCTGCCCCCTCCTTCTCCTCTTTATTTTTTACTGTGGGAAGGCTGTGCTGTTTCTGGGAAAGCCCAGATCACGGTTGCTTTCGGCTAGGAGCTCTCTGGTCTGATTTTCTGGGTCCACCTTTTCTACTTTCTTGCTTTTCCTACTCTCTCCACCTTTCTCACTTGCGGACATCCTCTCTAACCGATGCAGATGGAGCGTTTTCTGGCCCGGGCCTCAAGAGCTGGTACTGGGAACTATTCCTCTGCCTGTGCTGTGAGGCTGTGGGGAGATACGTGTCTTCTGTCCAAAGGGTAGTTTGTTACCCTGAAGAGGAGAAAATATGTTTGAGGAAAAATACCGCATGTAGCTGAGGAGTGCGCTCAGTATTAGAGAGGGAAAATTGTATTTGAGGAAGTTGTCTGTTATTAATATGCTAGATTAACTAAATAAAAAGCCATCACGACTTGAATATGTAGATGTAGCACAGTTCTTTTCTGAAGCTGTGAGACTTAATTAACAAAGGCAGTTCTAATTCAATTAAGATAGACATGAAGACTTGCCTTCTCTAAGACTGTTTTGAATACTATCTAAAACATTTCCTGGTAGGGATTTAAATTTGAGATTATAGTACAAATAACATTTTTTTTAACCAATCTGATTTTCTTTAAAATGTCATAGGCTAGCCCTGGCTGGGTGGCTCAGTTGGTTGGAGCCTGGTCCCATGCACCAAAAGCTGTGTGTTTGATTCCCGGTCAGGGCACATGCCTAGGCTGCAGGTTCAGTCCCCAGTTAGGGTATGTACAGGAAGCAATCGGTTGATGTTTCTCTCTCACATCGATATTTCTCTTCCTCCCTCTCTCTCCCTCTCTCTCTCTCCTTCTCTCTTTCTCTCTCAAATCAATAAACATACCCTCAGGTGAGGGTTTAAAAAAGCACTTAAAATGTCACGGGCTATAGCCCACTGACAGTTGTATAACTTTTGTTTGGAAATGCACAAATATAATCATACATAGTCATTGGATTGAGAGTTGAAAGAGGCCTCAGAAATCAATTCCACCCTTCCATTTTATTCTTGAAACTGGAGTCCCAGATTAGCTATTGACCTAGTCATGAGAACTAAGAATTAGTTCTCTTGATTCCAGGACCAGCCTCCAGGGTTGGGACACCATAGCAGGGATTAAGAACCTGCGCTCTGAAGATTGAGTGTGTGGGCTCAGATCCTGGCTCTGCCATTTAAGCTCTCTATGCTTTCATGTACTTTGTGGTGCCCCTTAGCTGGCCGTAGTGACAATACATACCCTACAGGGTTGTTTTAAGGATTAAATGAGATATTCCACATAAAGTACGCAGCTCAGTGTTTGCCAAGTAGTAAGTGTTCCATACATGATGCTAAGAATAGCACTAATAACAACAATAAACCTCAACTGTACTTTCTTTGCACTCTTCTAATTCACTTAATCCTCACATCTATACTTAGAGAGTAGATAGTATTATCACTTCCAGATAAGGAGTTGTTGTACGGAGAGTTTAAGTGACTTACTAAGGTCACAAAGATAATAAGCCTCAGAGCTGTCTCCCAAGTTCCTGCCTTTGCTGTCTGAGCCTCTGAAGCTGCGGCTGCGGCTGCCGTGTGGCTTCCTTTTCCTCAGTGGTGCTTCAGCATATCCCTTGTTCTGTCTTCATCTGTCATCTAGTTGCTTTCCCAGCATCTGCTCTAAAACTGACCCCCAGGCTGATGGCTGGGCCTCCAGGGACTGTCTTCCCCTCCCTGCCTGAGCGTCAGGGTGGGGCTGGGGCTCCTGCCATCTTTCCCGTACCATCACATTCATGGGTCTCCAATCAAATCATATCCATAAACTAACCCCTTTCGTGGTTGAGAAGAATTTACTGTTGAAACGCTGGGTTAGTTTTTGCGCCCCTTTATTTCTCCTCCTTCCATGTGCTCATTGTCTGTCTTATAAGTTCAGATAACTTCTCCAGGAACAGGAGAAGTGAGATGGCAAAATGAGTTAGGTGGGCCCTTGTTATTGCAATCTAGTGTGCTTGGTGATCTAGAGATGAACGGTAACTTCTCTGGAGTCAAGTGAGCCGATTTCACATTCCAAATCTGTGACAAAATACCTGCCCAACTTAGAGGGAGGCTTCCTCACCTCTCAGTGCCTTGACTTCCTCACCTACCTCCTAGCACCTGGGTAGCAGTCAGCACCCGACAAATGTTAGAATGTCCCAGGGCTGCTCCACCTGCTCGCCGTGCTGGGCTGTGTGAGCACCCCCTTTCACCCAGGTACGCCCGCCTTCCCTGGAGTCTGGCTCTGCAAACAGAGGGAGGCCCACACTTAATAATTTATTGTCCAGAGCAAGTTGGTAAATGGGTCCAATTGGGAGGATGAGTATAGAACAGTGTTGTCCTTGTGTATGGAATTCAGAGTTTCCATTGCTAGGGCAGATTTTCCCAAGGTTAAGTTTTGGTTTGATTTTGTGGGTATTCTATTGGAAATAATAATCTCACTGAAAATATCATAAAAATACAATCATGATTAATAAAATTTCCTGGATAAAAACATGTCAAAAATAGTAACAATGGCAATAGCAGCAGTGTCAGTAGCTAACATTAAAAAAAACAACTTTATGATTTGCTAGACATTGTTCTAAATGCCCACCAAACTCATTTGATCATCCTAACAGCACTATGATTAGGTATTTTTATTGCTTGCACTTAATAAATAAGGGAACTGAGACATACCCAACAATGCTGGCTAAAGTGGCACCTCCCCCAGTTATTCTCTGTATCATTAGTGTTTTCTTTTCTTCACAACATTCATTACTATCTGAAATTATCTACGTTACTCCCTGTTGCCCCTATTAAAGTTTGGGCAAGAGTTATGTGTTATTCACTGCTATATCCTCAGCTTCTAGAACAAGAATTATATGTTGAATGAATGAATGAGTGAATGAATGAGTAGATTAATAAATGAGGCAGAAAAAGTTTACGTAGTTTGTTGAAGGCCATGCAACCAGAGGGGCCAATATTCAAGCTGAACTCTGTGACTAACTCTGAAGCGTGAGATCTGGTTCCCTATTACAGCTTTTTATGGCCTGAAGTCTTCCTAGGTACAATCTAGTCCAAGCCTACTGTTTTGCAGATGGGGGTTCAGAAGCTCAGACAGGCTGAATTACTTCCCAATATCCCTCGGATTGTTAGTGGCAGAGCCAGAATCAGAGCTTAGACCCCCCAGTTAGTGTTTTTTCACCACGAATTCAGCCTCTCCAGTTCCTATAAAACTGAAGAAAAATCCTATATGCTTTTGATGTACATCATCCACCCACTTATTCGTGCCATACACCTAAGTCATACTTGACACTTCCTTCTCCCTTACCACCCCCTTCATCTAATTAACTATTAAGTTTTGTCAGTGTGCCTTCTAAGTATAGCTCAGATCTTTTCACTTTGCTTCACATCCTGTAACCGTCACCTAAGCCACCATCAACACCTCTGTAATTGTAGTAGCCTTCCACCTAATTTCCCCTGCCTGCTTGTGTCCCTTTTCCGTCTATATTCTCTAGAGTAGCCAGGCTTATCTTCTAAAATGTAAATCTGATCATACCACTCTGCTGCCTAAAATGTGTCATTTATTTTAAGGTGCAAATTCAAATTCTTAACATGACTTTTGAGCTTGTGGAATCTGGCCCCTAACTACTACTCTCTCCCTTTCTCATTTATTCTACAACACTACTGACCCTATTTCCATTCCTAGAAATCAAGCTCTTCTCTTCAAAGTTTTGATTCATGAGGTTCCCCCTCTACGAGCCATTCCCTCTACCCCTGCCCCCCTTTTTCTCTTCTACTTGGCTCTTCATCCTCTGGGTCTCAGCTTACATTCATTTCTACAGGGATGAATTCCCTGATGGACTTCTTCCAACCTCCCCGCTGACCAGGTCAGGTCCCCTATGATATGTTCTCAGAGGTACCATCCAGGTTTCCTCCATGACATTTATTACAATTGTCATTAGGGGTGTTATTTATGTAATTATTTATTTAACGTCTCCTTTCCTACTAGGCCAGAGCTCTAGTGACCATGCTAGCGATCCCCAGGGCCTGGAATGTAGTAGGTGCCCAGCAAAAATGTATGGAGCATTCTGTAGTCCTCTTACGGATTCCCATTCTGGGCTGTATTATCAATGACAAAGCACAAAGGTTTAAGAAAAAAGAGACAGAGTGTAAACACTAAAAGCAGTCCGGAAGGCTACCTACCCATTCCAGCACAGGCAGCTTTGCATTTTAGTAACATCTGCCAGTGCATTTCTTCTCCTAGAAGAATCCACAGCTTCGCTGGGGTGTGTTGGCCTCTCCATTTGAATCTCAGGTTTGAGAGAGGCCTTACTTCTGACAGCTGCAGGATGGGCGTGATCATTTACTTTGAGGAAGGTAAAGGAAGAAGCTGTTTTGGGTGGACATAGCTGATCGCAGAAAGTGCGTCCCTCCGCTGTGAGAGCCGGGTGTGTTGTCCTCATGGGGCCAGTACAAGGGTTAGAGAGAGAGGGGGAGTCTGCAGCTCCACTTATTGGAATCTGGCTGTCGGAGTCTCAGGGCCCCTCCGAAATGAAGTGTGGGCAAGCAGAAGGCTCTCAAATGAAAGTGATCTAGGAGAACCCATGCTTAGCTGGAGATGCATGTCTCTTAATATCTAACTTCATTAGATATGAAGTTACCTAATTATATATGTAAATTCCCTTTCTGTATTCCCAATAGGAGGTTTAATAGATATTAAGTCATCTAACATTAGTTAATTTTAGGATTCGTTCAGACTTTAGGTCAGGTTTGTAATGAATGTGCTGTTTGTTTCCAGATTAAATACAGAACTTGGCATTTAAAGTCATTCTAAACTATTTCACAAACAACAGAAAAGTGGTCACATACGTGAACTAGATCATATCACCAACTTCCCCCCTCATTATTGCTACAGAGACAGCTAGTTTTCCCTATTTTAGTGTGGGCTGGCTACGGGCTTCTGGAGTCTAACAGATTCTACAGGCCCGGTTCTGACAGAAGCATCTGCAGGGGACCAACCCTTTGTTGGACCGAAAATGAATGAAACCGAATGACCACGGAGACCCAGGTGTAATGCAGTGTTCTTCTCCTTCCAGACAGAGTCCTTTACCTGATCCTTTTATGGAGGCCCAGTGGGTGAAGGAGGCCTTTTCTCCTAGGAGTTAAACTAATTTGATTAATATAGAAAGCACTATGAAATAGGAAATTCTGCCTCTGAATAATTTTTATGGAAGCATCTTAATTTATAACATGTGTTTTAGAAAACATCATCTAGAATAAACCATTAATTAAAATGTTTTGTGAGGCTTTTGGGGGAATCAATACTTAGCTCCTCTAAATGCCTCTTCGGTCATTCTGCTCTGCTTCACTGGGTGACGTCAGGAATGTAGCAAAAGTGCCAGTAATTAATTGATTGATAGAACCCTACAATATTATTAATGGAGTATGGAAATCATCAGCATGAAAAAAATATGACATTAGTGTCCTTGACTTGTACATGCTCCTAAAAGTTCTTTTCATCACTTTTCCAGTGAGTTTCTCTCTGTTCCATGAAGCCCTGCTAGTCACTGTTCTCCGGAATGTGTATGAAAATCCCAGCACTCAGAGCTTAAAGTATTTATGCTAAGATGCACCATGTGAGAGATAAGAATATTATCATGTGTCTTAGATTCGAGAACTATCCCACAAGCAATTACATTCAAAAGATCATACATTTCTGGATTTCGGGTAAGCTTGGAGATTGAACAGTGCATTAAAATTAATTCCTTCCAGGAACCTCACTAAACCATTGTAACAGGATGTTTTTAAGACATAAATCTACAAGGATGATAAAATAAGGAAACATACAAGAGCATAATTTGGAAGCTGAGAAGCAAATGAATGAGAAGTCATCGTCGTAGCAGATATGAGTGAGCCAGCCGTTGGGAAAGTTAAGAACTCACCCAGTTCATACTTCTGAGACATTGAAAGGCTCAGGAATTGGTGGCCCCAGGAAACTCTAAAAGCAAGAGTTGAAGGGGGCTAAGTAAGGAGAATTGATTAGAAATTGTTTAGAAAGCAGTTATATCCCCATTCCAGGCTACTGGGCAACTTCTCATTCTGTACTCCAAACAGAAGAGGAGGTTTAATCTCTGCAAGAGGGTTAAACTCAGTTTTTGGATTGTGGGACACCAGGCACAGTTGAAATCGGACAGGGTACCAAAAGCAGGGTGGAGGCATTAGGTGAACACATGCAGGCCAATTGCAGAGCCTCTTCACCCACATCCAGCCCAAACACACTCAGCCCTCCTCTCCTCCAATCAGCCTTTTCATCTTTCAACAATTACATTTAAGCAAACAACAAATAATTACCAGATATCTGAGGAAAGCTTTTAATGTGACAGGTACCAAAACCTATAAACAGAAAAAAACAACATGAAGAAAACGGACTATGTAAAGATCAGAAAACTAAAAATAAAATATAATTAATATTTTCAAATAATTAAGAGATTTCACTCATAAAACAAGAAGGAATAAGATGCTCTAAGAGAGAAACATTCAGAGAACAACCCTTAGCAATAATAGCATAAATGAAAAGACCAGTAAAAGGATTAGAAGGTAAAGTTGAGAAATTTCCAAGAAAGTAAAAAACAGTGAGATGGAAAGCAGGAAAGAAAAGTTAAGAAAATTAGAGGATGAGTTCAGGAGATTCAACATCCAAATAATAAGAGGTCCAGAGAAGAGAGACAAATAAAAATGTTGGTAAGCAGGTAATCAAAGGGACTTCCCAAGAAACTTTAAAAAAACTGAAGAACATGGAGTTTTCAGAAATTGCCCACTGAATCATGCAAGTTCTCAAACATGTAGCTTCCACTCACTTTTTGTCAAGAAGTTACTGGAGGTCCTGACCAGTGTGGTTCAGTGGGTTGGGCATCATGCAGCAAACTGAAAAGTCGCCCGTTCAATTCCTGGTCAGGGCACATGCCTGGGTTGCGGGCCAGTTCCCTGGTTGGGGGTGTGCATGAGGCAGCCAATCGGTGTTTCTCTCACACATCGATGTTTCTCCCTCTTCCTCCCTCCCTTCTCCTCTCTCCAAAAATAAATAAATAAAATCTTTAAAAAAATAAAGAAGAAGAAGTTACTGAAGGATGTGTTGCACTAAAAGGAAGAAGTATAAACCAAGAAAGGAACACAAAGGATAGAGAAAACGAAAGACGCAGCACAAGAGAAGGGCAAAGGGAAGCCTGCAATGACAGCTGAGACTGATTCATTGCCTGATTCTGCAGGCGAAGACTGATTCCAGGGTATCAGTTGTGCACCAGGTGTAGAGTGTGCAGTCTGGACAAGGCAGGCCAGTTGCACCATGAGGCTGATGGAATACGCAGTGTGAATGAGAGTGTGCATCGAGAGGAGGGATTGACAATAGCATTTTGAAGCTGAATAAAAATCCTAGCGAAGGAAGGGGGAAAAGACTATTTTAAAAGCCAAGGGAAAAATATTATAGATGAGAGAAAAAGTAATCACAGTTTACTAAATGACTGTTTTATTTCATGAACCGAATAAAACTGACAATGAGTAGAGATCTTGCCAAAATTACAATATATCTATCTGTGCTGGGAAGATGATGGTGGGTGGATGGGTAGGGAGCATGGTGTGTGCAGTGCGGGGAGAGGAATAGAGATCAAAGCAAAAAGAAAAACGCTTCTCTTCCATAGATTTTACCTAAAACTGAAAAATCAAAAGTAACAATACAAAGATATCATGTACAAATGTGGAAGTAAGCACCTGAAGAATCAGCTAAAATCATTGAAAGCAGTAGTTTCCAAGGAAGGAGGAATATTGGGGAGAGGGGCTGGGAACTGTTCGTCTGAACCATTCTCAGGGAGCTCAGTGGCTTTTTAAACTGGTTATGTATATCTTATTTAAAAATAACATCTTTTTTGAAAGGCCATTATATTTCCACAAATAGGAATAAGAACACTGTTTAAAGTAACAGCTTTATGGAAACGTGATTCACGTGCCATACCCCCCACCCTGTTGTCTGTAGCACATTCACAGAGCTGCGCAGCCGCCCCCACCATCGGTTTCAGGGTAGGTCATCACCTGTAGAAGAAACCCCATCCAGGGGCAGTCAGTCCTTACTTACTCTCAGCCATCGCAGCCCTGGGCAACCACCAGTCTATGCTCTGTCTCTGTGGATTTACCTATCCTGGATATGTCATGTAAAGGGGCACATGTAACATAGGGTCTTTCGTGCCTGGCTTCTTTCACTCAGCATAATATTTTCATGTTCCATCCATGTTATAGCATGAATCAGTACTTTATTTCTTTTTATTGCCACATAATACTCCATTTCATGGACATAACGTGTTTTGTTTATCCATTCATTAGTTGATGGGCATTTGCGTTGTTTCCATTTTTTTAAATTAATTTTTTAAAAGATTTTATTTATTTATCTTTAGAGGGGAAGGAAAGGAGAGAGGGAGAGAAATATCAATGTATGGTTGCCTCTCTTGCATCCCCTGCTGGGAACTGTCCTGCAACCCAGGCATGTGCCCTGACTGGGAATTGAACCACGATCCTTTGGTTGGCAGGCCCGCGCTCAGTCCACTAAGCTACACCGGCCAGGGCCTGTTTCCATGTTTTGACTATTATGAATAATGCTGCTATGAATACCTGTGTGCAAGTTTTTGTGTGGATGTTCTCTTTTGTCCTGGATAAAAGCTGAGGAGTGAAATTGTATGGTAATTCTACACTTAACTTTTTGATGAACTGCTAGACTGTTTTCCCAAGTAGCTGCACCATTTTATATAATCTCTCAACATCCTCATCAACATTTATTTCCTGACTTTTTTTTATTATAGCCATCTAAGAGGGTATGAAGTGGTATATCATTGTAGTTTTGATTTGAACTGAGATAAATTTTGAAATACAGTATGTTAGAAAAACGAAGTAAGTTGTCAAAACCCTATCTCTGCAAAACTTTGAGGAAATAAAGCTCGTATTAGGGGCGCAGTTGGGTAAACATTTTTGAAGGACAGTTTGATATATCAGAGTGTGAAATGTACTTAACCTTTGACTAGATTTCCCATTTCTGGGTATTTGACTGAAGGAGAAAAATCATTTAGCAGAGAGGGGTAGATTGTCTTCATTGTATGACTATTCATAATCTCATAATACCAAAAAACTTGGAAACTAACTTAAATGTCTGTCAAGAGGAAACTGGTTAAAGAAATGACTATGGAGACATAAAATATCTGGGCAGTCATTAAACATAATAATGGGGCTATAGTATAATTTTATTGCCATTGAGATCTATCCATCACGTATTGATTGGGGCAAAATCTGATCATTGGATACCTGCCTAATAAAGTCCCACTTGTGTGTAGTGTTTAGAGATTGCTTAGAGATTTTTTTTTTTTTTTTGGAAATGGTGTCCAAAATGTTAATAGTGATTATATACTAGTGGTGGAATTTTAGGTCATTTTTTAACTTTGTGCTTTGTATTTAACTTATTTAAAACCAATCTCTGTAATTTTTTGAGACAATTATAAAACTATTTTAAAAGACTATGTGTTTGAGAAGTCACATTTTGTGCCTAACCAAGGCTTGAATTTTAGTTAAATACCCTTCCCCTATCATTATTTTTTAAACCTCAAAACCGTCTATTAAAGGTATAAAGAAATTCATTGTTGTGGTGATTATATCCACCTGGTATGGAGCACTGTCCTGGATTCACTCTTCAATTTTGTGAACTTTAGCCTTTATAGAGTTATTTTTATGTGGAAGTATGCCAGGTATTAGAACTTGGGGGACATGCCAAAGCTCATGGGTAGGTCAAAGGTTCTCTATCTGTTCTAGTTATTGGAACAATTGTTTTGGGTTCACATATTCTCTCTTCCACTCCTCTATCCCCCTGTGCAGGAGAATAACATTAAAAACAACGATGAACATTCTTTGAACTTGTAATGAGTTAGGAACTATTCTAAATACATTTCATGTATTTTACTCATTTAATCCTCACAAAAAAGTCCTGTGAAGTTGAAACCACAATTACGTTATTTTGTAGATGAGGAACCTGTAGAAGCGTAGGGAGGTTAAGTAACCTACCCAAAGTCACTCAGCCAGGAAATGCAGAGCAGGGATGGAGTCCAGTGAGTCTGCTTCCAAAGTACCTGTGATCTTAACTGCTACACGCCACAGCCTCTCTGACTTTATTCTTAAATATGACTCCAACCACTTTTTTGCTTGTTTACTTTGTTTCTCCCCCACACCGTCATTTCCACCAGAAAGGTCATGGCTGCCGAGCTAGTGAGTGTGCCTGGCCAGGCTTTCCTGCAGCAAATGCTCTGTGGAGTCATCTCTTTGCTGTTCAGATATTTACCCACTGATTTTTTTAAGATTTTACCTTTTTTTTTTTTTACATTCTTTTTCCTGCAATGTTTGGATTTCTTACTCCTCAAAGATAGAGATGCATCTGGGATTTTTTTTAATATGTTTTTAAGCATTTTGGTTTTGCATCAAGACCCATCAGAAGAGTGCAGAGAGCTGAGACAGCGAGGCTTCCCTGCTCTTCCCCAGGACTGGCCAGGCTCCACAGCCTCGGCTGTGCGGGGTGTCTGGTGCTGGCCTGAGCTTGGAGTCTGACCACTGGGGAAAGCCTAGTCTTTATAAGGCTATCATTCACTCTGATTATAAAGTGTGATACATATTTATTGTAAAAATTTAGGGAAATACAAAAAGGGTAAAGAAAAAGTAGAAGCACTCATAACCCTACCATCACGTGACATCCAAAAGGAACAGTCATTTCCTAACATGTTTGCGTCCTCTTTCAGCGATTCATATTCCTTCAGGAAGACAATTTAAGTCTCCTAAATAAATGATTCACAGATGATGACTTTAGAGAGTGCCTGTCCATGGAGTTTAGTGGGTAGGGTCATTGTTAAATTTAGAGATACACCACAGTTGGTGACATTTAAATTTCTTAGTTTTACATTCTAGTTTGATTTTTATTAATTAAAGAAAAGGAAAAACTGTGCATATTTAAAAAAATGTATGGAATCAAACAAAAAGGTATAATGACCTCAGTGGTTTTATTTGCTCCTGTAGGTGATTTTCCCATTTATTTTTGCTTAACATGGGTTGTGTGTACAGCAGGTTTCAACTGGTGCTTATGAACTGGCTGCAAAGAAGGTTCCTGTGTACTTCCCTAAGATCTACCTGAAATACCTATCATTAAAGTGTAACTTTTGATATCGGTTATTTGGCTGTTATTGTATTTGCTGTTTTGTTACGGCTGAAATTTGGTAAAATTTATTTAGAATATTGTACTATTTTTTCCGGGTTATACATCTTAGCATTAAAAAATCAACAACAAAACAAACTCACAGGATACATTACTCATAATAATCCTGTTAAGTTTGATTCAAGTTGAAATGGCTTATATTGAACATTATTTTTAAAAGCCATTTCTTAAAAGAATGACTGCAGAGAATGAGTACAGAAGAGGCTTCTACAACAATAACAAAAAAAAAAAAAAATCTACCCTCTGTGTTTTCCAGGCATCTGGCCGGCGGAAGAGGTTTTGGCTCACTACTGCCTCAGGCGCAGGGATGCGTTCAGGTACGAAGCTGCGCTTGCAGTTGCCCTGTGCAGCCCATTATGGGTGTTGTGCCTGCATGTTAAAGGTTGTTATAGTTGCATTCTTCAAATTAAATTGTTTACAATATGAGAAAGAAGAAAGGAAGGAAGGAAGAGGGAGGGAGGGAGAGAGGGAGAAAAAGAAAACAGAAAGACAGGAAAAAAGTTCACAGTGGAAACATGTTGCTTCTGAAAAAATCTGAATTGCCTTTGGGCACTAATATTGCACAGCAAGCTCGTTGCTTTATGTCAAAGACTTTTGATTGCCACTCACAGCTTTTCATTTCACTTTGATTTTGGGGAAACAAAAGTGAAGCTCTAATCAATCCTTACTGATCGTAAAGGTCAAAAAACAAAAACAATAAAGATATTCTTTAAACTTCTGCTAGGGAAGTTACTAGAGAATTTTTCATTCATAAATACCCCACAGCTATTATTTAAAGATGCCATCCCACCCCTGGTTTTAAAGGTGTTTTATACTTAACAACATGCATTTATAAAACACAGTAATAAATAGTAATTACAGATTCATGCTACGGAAATAAATGTTTTCAACTGTCAGTGTGCATTATAGATCAAACCCATGGATGAGATTTAGGAAAAAGGAAAAAAAAGGCTCCCTTTATTTAAAAATTCTAAAGATGTTTGGTATACCCAGAAAATATAGGTTTTTCATTTTAAACCTCATTTTATGAAAGTCCTCCAATATAGACTTCCTGAATAGCACATTATGATTCCAGACAAGCTGTTAGTGATCATGGTGAGTGTGTTTTAACAATATGTACTTACAAGACTGGGTCAATAATATACATTTTTTGAAGCTCTATGGGTCCATATTTACCAACCAGTGTATAATTGCTTGAACAACTAAATGCTCATTAAGTGTATTTCGGACTATGAATGTTCTTGTTTGGCTTCTTCTCCTCCCCTTCCCCCTTTTTCCTTCTCTCCCTCCCTTTTAGTGCTGCCTTTCTCCCCCCCTTCTGGTGAGGTAATAAACTTCCCAAACTGGGAAGAAGAAACAATCTTAAGAGTCTAAGCATAAAATAAGAACAGGGCTGTACAGCATCTGGGCTGCAGAGCTGCCCTGGAAGTCTGGCATTCGCTCATCTCGCTGTGCTTAAGCTTGACTGCAGCCCCAATCAGCGAGCAGCGGGCCAGGGCGAGAATGTCACACGTTGAGGACTGATATTTAGGCACAAAGAGGAAGGTAAGTGCAGAGTGCCACATTAGACCGTCAGCTTTAACTCTGAGCCGCTTTACTTTGGAGCAGTGAAGTCAGCGCCCACTCATTACTTTAGCCTGGGTTTGCTGGCTGTAACCACATTATGTCCCTGCATTGTTTATTCACTGTGTTGTGTTGGGGTCAATTGTGATTTAAGTGTTAATTGCTAAATGCTCTTTGTGTAATTGTTCTTTAGGGGGGTGAGTTAGCTTTCCCAAATGTTTCGGTTTGTTTTAGATTTTTTTTTTTAAATTCAAGATTGCATTTATTTGTGTGTGTGTTGTGTGTATGTGACTATAATATAGGTATATACACACTCATATATATTCATCATTTACTTGTCTAACTGTTTTTGAAGGAATGAATGTGGATTAACAGTGTTATCCTTTCCTAACAATTATCTTTCGCTACTCTAGCTAGTTTAGTTCTAAAAGACAGCACCATTGACAAGGGAAAAAAAGGGAACCTTCTCAGATTTTTCAGCTCAGCGGTGGTAATGTTGCAGTGAACACTAATGAGGGAACCCCCACTGATTTGCCTGCTTTGTGACTTTTCTATTTCATAATTATTTTTAAAACGCAAAACGACATGAGGTAGCCTCGTCCTGTCTCTACAACTTCCTGGTAGCGCCGTTCTTACTGCAGATGGCAATTTGTTCTTGTAACATATATATCTCTCTGACCATTTTCATCTAATTTGTATGGGTTCTACCATTTCTTTTCTCTCTTTCAGGGACCTTGCTGTGTGTGAGCTAGGGGGTGGCATGACATGCTTGGCTGGGCTCATGGTAGGTCTTTTCTCAATTCCAATCCCATTCAGAGGGAGGAACAAAAGGGAAAATGTTCCAGGGCCTCCAACTGCTGGGTCAGAGAACCGTCAACAGCATCAGCTGCGGTCAAGCTGCCGGGTCTTGAGAGACCTTCTAGATTGACTTACTTTCGGATCATATTGATTTTACGGTTGCCTCGATGAGCGGAAACATTTTACCTCAGTGTAGTCAATATCGCTTGTCGTGACATTCCAGGCCTCGCACGGTCTTTCTTTGCCATAGCGAAAGCATTTTTTTTTTTTTTTTCAGATTATAGTCCTATTTGCTAAGATACAGGAATAGCCCAGCGAATCACAGTTGGAGCACCATGATATAGCTGCTAATGTTTTGCCTGCATTATTACACCAACAAACATGATCCAGAGCGCTCAGTAATTAGATTCTTTTGAATTAGATTGGCCATTCAGGAACGTCGTTCCCCATTCTCTGGGTTCTGAGTCATGTATTCAGGAGATACTATGTAGCAGCACAGTGCATTAGACAAGTTTTTATGTCTCTACAAATAAAAGCATATTGTTACACTGATTGGCATTTGACAAACCTGTCGCTCTTACACAATGTGTCGAGGTTACAGCCCAATGTGCGAGCATGTCAAAGCTCACAAAAAAATTACCCTCACAAAGCCATCTGCCTGCAATGCAAAGTTATATGAAGGGCATCAGGCAGTCAGACAGAAGCAAGCTGAAAGGCAGAGTGACAGCCTCGTATGATGGCTCTACTAGATAAACAGAAGCCCACAAATGAAAGCCTCTCAGAATACCATCATCCGCTGTCACAATGCAATTACCGAACAGAATGATAGCAAGATAGAGGCTCCCGCAAATGGAATGATAAAAGTATTGACTGATTTGATTGAATGATTAAAATAATGCAGACATAAAATGAAAAAAGATTGAAGATTGTTACAGAGAAATAGGTGAGGAAGCATGATACTGAAGGCTTGTCACTCCTGTCTTCACTTCCACACAGACAAGCATATTTGCTCATTGTTTGCTGTGCTCCTTTTTTTTTTTTCCAGGTTGCTATTTCTGCAGATGTCAAAGAAGTTCTGTTAACTGATGGGAATGAAAAGGCCATCAGAAGTATCCTTATTCAGATAGAAAACAGGTTTGTTGTGCTCCTTCCTTTCTCCCCGCTGAGTAACAATTGATATAAAGAAAGGCAGCATGGGGCATTAAAAAGAGCTCCCCCATACACATGATGAGTAATTAAGAAAAAGTAAAAATATATGGGACTCGTTGCGTAAGACTTTTTTTTTTTTGGTAGATTTTTATTGTCACTTCTCATTGAAGGACCTGTGATTTGTGGACCAGTCAAGGCGATATGAACATTTGTTTCATAATAATTTTCAGACATTCTTATTCTTTTATTTCCGTTGGAATTCACCAGTATAAAATAAATTATTTAATATTTATTATATTAGATGCTGCTTACAGAAATTAACTTCCTCTTCATTATTACATTTCTTGCATTTAATATTTTACTTACATGCCCCGTAACATTACACCTACTCTAATTGCTGAGGAGTTACCTCTATCTCCCTGCTGGAAAAAGCTATCAGGTTTTCATTATTTCCTTTTATTTAGGATTATAAAAGCTATCTCTTTTTTTCCTGCCGTGCTATTACAGTTCAAACCCCATTATATTAGATTATGCTTTACTAATATGTACACAGAGTTCATGAAAATTGAACTGTACTTTAAGAAGAAGCAAGCATAATTTGTGGCTACTTTAGCAATCGAGCTGATTTGTTCAGGGGCAGTTAACAGCCATTAGGAACTGAGAGGAAAAGTGGAAGATATATTTGCTTTGGATTTTTTGGTGTGCCTTACATTTACATTGTGAAGGGGGTAATCTCCTTATTTGAATTTGAGACTCCTAAAATGTCAAAGCAGGTCTGATTTTTGTGTGTGTGTGTGCATCTTCTTACATGAAGGCTTTTTAAATTTTTTCTTTTTCTACCTCCGCCATGTAATTTTTTGAACATGAAATTCGCAGCAGCTCCCTCAGGCCGCTCAAACAGGAGAAGGAGGTGTGAGAAGCACAGCAGCTAATACCGCTCAGCGGCACTGTGTGCCCTACCGAGCCCCACCCAGCTAATTGCCTGGCAGACTTAAAAAAATTCAGGAAGGAAAAACAGCCAATCACAGTCTTGGCCTTTCACACAAGGGAAGGAGATCACAAAAGGTGCTTCCTTTTTTAAAGTGCAGGATTTTAATCATGACTGTCGCAGGTTTCTCAAAATATTCCTGAAGATGAGCTGATGTTGTTCATTCACTCTGCTTTTATCCTGAGTTATTTCGCGCACTGTATCATTTCACTGTGCTCCTCCTCCGCATGTCAGGGAACACAGAGAGCAAGAGCAAGGCAGGTGTGCTGGCTCAGCCCCAAGGGATATGTTCTCTGAAGGGGGGGAGCCGAATTATTGGACCAGAGAAGGTCATTTTAGCCACAGAAACTTTCAGAGTGGGCCCAGCAACCTGAGGTTTTTCTTAAGTCAGCAGGTGTCTTATTTAATAGCCTCAGAAACCAATTAGAACTTTTAACAAACTATGGGAAGCATCTGTAGTCAGTATGTAAATTTAATTGTACTAAAATTATTATTGAGCTAAACTGCAGATCTTCCAAAGAGGGAAGCAATGCTAATGTCATTAATTAATGTACCTTTGCTTTAAACAGCAAAGATGCCATGCCAGCTCTTGAAATCAGAGAGGAAATCTCAGATTCTGTATTCACTCTGCTGGCCTTTCAAAGAAATGATTGGTACAGCCCCCTCCCAAGAAAATGGATTTTTAACATTTGGTCCTCAGAAGCTCAGCCCTGAGAGTGCTTTATTGTGCTGGGTTTTACAATGGGTTTAATATAGCAGGGTGCCAAAGGGCGGGAGGGGAAGAACTTTACAATGTAGATAAAGTAGGTCCTTTCAGGATGTGGACCAAAACTGGTAGTGTTTTATTTCATCTCTTAGGACTTTCCTAGTGGAGTTCAGCATTTGTCATGCAGTTGTTCTATGTTTGTGGGCATTTTTCTGTTGTAACTAGATCTAAATTTTTTTAAATTAAGAGAGAAAAAACACGCATAAAGCCTTAAAAATTGGCAATGTGTTTTTCCTGCTCTCAATACTAATGATATTCTTGATTTACTAACAAAGCTCACAACTGGCATTCATTGTAGCATTTTTTATGAGTGAGGTTAATATGAATGAAAAATTTTTTTCTGTTTGTGTGCCCATTTTCTGTTAGAATAACTAATTCACTGAATCACATACTGTTGATGCACATAGATAGAAACAGACTCATTTAAAAATTACTGTTTACATCTTTCCTTTAAAATTTTACGAAGCCTAAATTATATAGCAGTTGTAGGATATTATTCAAAAATTACTTTCTAAAAAGTAAAAGTGGATGTCAACAAAAAAGGGGGGGGGGAAACATTGCCAGAAGCCAGAAAATCTCTAAGCAAAGCTGCTAATTATTCTTAATGGGCAAGATGAGCACATTAAGAAACAAATGAATACATCAGTGAAATGTAATTGAAAATCGACCTGGCAATTGCACATCGCATCTGAGTATTGGCCTGTATATTATTCTCATCACTTTAAAAATTATTTTTGTTGTTCTTGGCATCTGAATTTAATGACTCTAACTGAGCCTTACTTCCTAGTCTCTTAATCTTCTAACATTCTGATTCTTACCTTTTTAAAAAATAAAGCATTTCCTGAAATCTCCTTTTTATCTTCTGTTGTTTCTGTTCTTTTAAATGTGAGGCAATGAAAGAATGCATTCTGAATCTTTATATCATAGAACTATATCAACCAATTGTGAAGTTAGTTTATTCATTCCTAAAATGTATCATGTGGATTGGCTATGTCTTCTAGAACTTTCTACATGGACCCTGGAAAGCTAGATGTTGATCTGAGATTTGTTAAACAGACATACCCGAAAAGAGATTTAAGACTTCAGGTGTAAGTGAATGTTGTAAATCCTGAATGTTTTCTCAGACCCAGGGGTAGATGCCGTGAGGTTCTCCTTGGTCTTTAACTGCATCGCTAGCTCTCACACGCAGCCTCTCCCTCAGAGCTGCCTCTCCTCACGGATGCCAGATTTAGCTATGCCCACACAGGAGAAAGGACAAGTTAGAAAATGACATCACTGGTTCATCCATTTCTTAACTTTATCCTAAAATAGTGTGAAATGTGCTCTCTTTTCCTTGGCACTGCCCTTTTAGTGTAATGAGGACTTCTCCAAGTAAAGTGACCTCCTAAAGTAAAGGGTGGGGAGCAGGATGTCAGAGTACATCTGTTCAGGTAACTTTTAAATACATTTTGCCCACAGATAACTATTACTCTATAAAGTTTATGGCCAGTGATGGCAATGGCATAGCAATAGGGGAGAAAAAGGATATACTCAGTTGTTTTTCATGCTAAGCTTCTTCCAGACCATAATGAATAAAAATACAGCACCTAAAAGGGAGCAGCCCTCTCTGCTACACTCGCGAATTCGCCTGACACCTGCACCCCACCTTGGCCCATCCTTAGCAAACACCGAGTGTGCTACCTGCAGAACATGGCAATACTTGGTGACCCATTTCTTGTGCTCCTGACCCCAGCATCTTCTCTGCACAGTATGCAGTCTGGACCATGATGTGAAACATAAGATTCTTCAAAAATTGGTAAATTTCCTGTACATTTTAAAGGAGATATCCTGGCTCAACATTATTTTAATAGAATCCCTGATTTAAGGGATAAATAAAACAAGCTTCATGTGGACTGCGCAGCCTGTGTTGTGGGTGGGTGGGACCTCGGGAATGCCAGGCCATCATCCTGTGCCCAGGCCCCTTTCTCCAGTATCAGTGACAGCTGACGTATTGATGCCAGTTCTTCTCTTTACTAGGCGGGTCATAGATGAGCTCCATGTGCCTCACATCGGGTAAGAACTCAACAAATAACTTAGTGTATTAAAATTAATTCAACCAGTATTAACGGGATGCATTTCAGGTGCCAAAGATACAGCAGGGGACAAGGTAGACCAAGCCCCTGTCTTTGTGGGACACAGACCCTGCCTTGGCTAGAGCACACTGATGTAGGTGAAAGACACTGGAAATCTACACAGCAGAAGTTCTTTGATGCCCTCCAGTTATTTAAATTCTACAATATAAATGTTCACTTAATTGGTTCTGAGTAGCAAGGACAGAAGATAGAGTTAATTGCCAAACCTCATCTTAGTTATAATCACCAGCCTCTTCATCCCTCGAAAGCTTTTACTTGAATTATTGAAAAATAAAATAAATTGACATGAATTAGGCACCTACTATGTGTCAGGCTCCTCATATATGTGATACTCCATAAAGCCTTTATAGTAGGTATTATTATAGTAGGTCTCATTATTTCTGTTTTTGAGGTGGAACTCGGAGAGGTTAATTTACCAGAGTTCACACAGCCACTAAGAATTGGAACCAGCTCTAGAAACCAGATTTCAAAGTGTAACAGGGGTGGACAAAAGTAGGCTATGTAGTTGTTTGTATGGAAGAAGACATGCAGGTTATGATTATTACAATAGTTTTATTAACTCAAAATGCCAGCCTTCATTATTTACACATTGTTGTAATCTACTTGCTATACTCAAGCACACTTTGGCACGCAGTTCTTAATAAGCCTATTTTTGCCCACCCCTGTGTATTTTTTCCCATTAAACAATTCTGGTTTACCGAGAGCTAGAACACTTTGACAAGTGTTGTCTTGCATTTGCTCAGCACCCTCTGGAAGAGACATTCTCCCGCCCACAAGCCGCAGGTGACAGTGCTGAAAGAGTTCAAAGCACTTCTACGTCATCTTCTCAATTCATTTGAGTAATAAACACATTTAAGAATCTTTTGCAGCCTTTATATTAGCAAATATTGTCACATTGAGTAATTTAAAAGACTTCAGAAATCAAAGTGAACAGGATTTATATTATAATTTCATGGTTTCCTACCCTCACCTTTGATGTTCCAATGCAAATAAACATGAACCAAGAAAGTAATGCCTAGTGAGCTACAATGTTATTATTTTTAAATATTTTCTTGCTTAGAGAATAATGCCAATTATCAAAATGTATGTGAAGTACTGATAAATATTACAGTTACTAATTGCAGGAGGTTAGTATTTTAAATGTTTTATATATAATATATAACATAATTTTGTTAAATAACTGTTATTGTTATTATAAAAAATACATAGTTTAAGAATAAAAATCAACTGAAACAAAATTAAAAGGGAGCCCCACTCCTAAACTATGCTTTATTTGGGAAGGAAATCTGGAGCCAGAATCCTGGTTTCCTTTTAGCCACAAGTGTATGTCCTGTAGCTCTGGAAGTCCAGTTGCCCAGACCAGGAGGTGATTACTCTGTGTCCACTTAATCAGAAATCACTACAGCTTTCTGTGCTCCCAGCACCTCCCACTGAAGTCTTCCAGAAGGTGGGTGCAGGTCACAGAACACAATTTGGTCCATCCTGTTCAAAACTATCCTGACCAAAAATACAGGGTGGGGGGCAGAATGTCAATATATCTTTGCAGATAATATTTTAATACACTATTGACATTTTTTTCCTTTTTGTACTTGTTTTAATGTAAAAAACACCTCCTACACCACAAAATATAATTTTCTTTCCAGTTCTAAAAATAAAGCAGCCTAAATACTGCTATAAGTTTTTTCATTTAAAAAATTGCTTCTAGAATATAAATACATATGCTTGCTTCAGCCTGACCACCTGGAGTCACAGGTTTATAAGTTGTGTAAGAGTATACGGTGTGAAGATGTTTACCAAAAATTATTAATAGGTTTTCTGAGTTAGATAATTTAACTTCCTTATGACTATTTTATAAAAAGTATTACCTCCACTAACAAAATAACATGTTTTGCCCGATAGATTAGTCATGTACTTATACGACGCTACAGATGTACCTGTCACATTATGGCTTGCAGGTGGATGTGATGGAAACACTGAGTAAGGTGTGGCCAGAGTGGGGGGCGGTGCTTAATCAAAAACAGTTGTCAGTTGACTCTACTAATTTTGTTCTTCTCAGAATAAAGACGTCAGCTGTCCTTTTCTGCAAGACATTTCATGTAGAAGACTTTCCTGAAATACTTTCTTCCTGAAATAGAACTGTAGGCCGATGTGTCATTTTAGTTAATCAAAACAAGTAGGCAAATTAGTCTCTTTTATTTTTTTAATGAATGTAATTTAATGGTATTTAATTTGCATACAGGAAAGTTCATCCAGCATAAAAAAAAAAGTCTGCATTATAGCACTTTTGTAAACCTCAACAAAGCCCTTCATTAGGAGACCTAATTGATTTTTCCTACCCACTCCTGGGGGAAGAAAGCTATCGCAGTACCTGCTTATTCACTCAGAGAAGAAATGGGTGTGCCTGGTGTTTCAAGCAGAGATTTGGGTTAAAAAGTCCTGTGGCTCTGTTCTTGCAGGGAGATCTTGGCCAATGCTTGTTTCCAGCATTCAGGAAATCTGTTTTTCTGAGCAATAGGGGAACATCGCTTGTCTGCTTGGTGTCCTCCCCATGGGCCCAATTTAGTTCAGCTTGCGGCCTTTGCTGGAATTATTTTATTTCTTGTTTATTTAAACCTGCCCTATTCCAAAAGAAAGATTTTGAGGTTTCTTACAGTGGCACATAGAATATGCCATGTAAAATAAATGAGAAAGTGAGGGCAATTGGAAATTAGAAAGCCAAAAAAATATAAAATATGACGAAGCCAGGAGTGGACATTAATATGGAAAATATGCTCAACAGGAGCTCTTGGGGTGGTTAGACTTCGGTCATGCATTTGGCCCTGATTGCACAGGGGCTGGAGCAAAAAGAAAAAGAGGAACAGTTCTAAGGCTCACAGTGTCCAGAAGTTGAAGCACAACTAATCAATCTGAAGCCTAGCTTTTCCCATGTTGGGACCCAACATGGTTTTCCCATGGGCCTTATAAAGATGGTGTTGTGTGATGTAATGGACTAGCTCCTCGAAACACCTTTTCAATCAACATGGCCCTTTTAATACAAGTCCTTGCACAGCAGCAGATGGCTGAAGGCCAAAGCATTAGTCTGTGAGGATGGTTCTTCAGGGGGTCTTCCACTGGATTGGCTTTTGTCTTCAGTAATTCACTTCCTCTCAAACATTCTCCAAGCTTTTCTCCATCTTTCTCATTTCACTTTCTCTTAAGTCTTTCCCTGCTGCTCACCCCCACCTTACCTAATAGCATTTGAGAGACTGAAAAGACTTCACCTTGGAGAATTTCAGAAGACTGCCATCACCCTGCCCACTGACTGAGAGACCTTTGCCTTTTAAGCAAGTGGGCGTGGCACCTATGGGATAGTCCTGTCCCTCCACCAGTGTCCATATCCCTGGGCCCTTCCCAGATGCTACCTGAAAGTACATTTCCCAAGCAACTAAACTGCAGCCCAGGGAATTAAAAGAGCTTGACTATGGCAAGTACTTCAACATTTGCTGGTAGAGCCAGGGCTAGAACCTCCTCTGCCTGCATTATACTCCATAGCTCTTCCCTGTTCACTGTGCAGATCCCATGTCCAATAAGATCACTGTGTTTGTGGGCTTTGATTTATTCATTTGTAGTCAATTGACAATCGCTGCAGAAGCTTTCTTAACTGTGTCCAATAGATGTGAGAGACATCATCGAAAGGAATCAGAAGGCTGGTGTGTTTAAGGCTCGGAAAATATCAAGCTGGTAAGATACCTTTCTGCATCAAAACACTGGTTGAAACTGCTCTTCTCCATACTGTGGATGATGATTAAAACTAATAATAGCTGACATTAGTGAGCACTTACTGTGTGTCGGGCATTGTTCTACACACTTGAAAAGTATCTTATTTAATGTCACAAGAACCCATAATAAGGCGGACAAGCATTCTCATTACCTTCAATTAATAGATGAGAAAACCTGAAGGTAAGTATATTATACACTGGGTGGGAATTATTTAGGGTTGAGAGTATATAGTATGAGCTTGGGAGAAACCCTGCCTGGGACCTTCTGTGAATGTCTGTATTGCACTGGTTCTCAACATGGGGACATTTTTTATTGTCATGACTAGGGAGATGGGGTTGCAAATGGCATTCGGTGGGTTGAGGCCAGGGATACTGCTAAACACCCTACACAGCACAGGGCAGACCCCTCACCCCACCCCTCAGCAGAGAAGTGCCTGGCCTAAAATGTCAACGGTGCCCAAACTGAGAAACCCTGCTCGATTCCATGATTTTAAAATAATCCAGGTATCCATTCCCTTTTAGACGTTGTTAATTTTTATGCAAACTAGGAGAAACGCTTACCCTCATCAATGAGGGGCTGCATTTAATTTTTGCCCTGCTGGTATGGACCTAGAGGAAAGAGTAAACATTTAGTAGTTTTCACTTGAAATATCTGTATTGGTGCATTTTTCTATCATAGTTTAGCTCCAAATGTTATAAGAACAATCCACTTTTTAATTATTTAATTTATGATGGTTGAGGGTGTTCTCCCACTCCAACCACTCAGTGTGGGGTTCTGGTTGGTTGAAGAGCAATGATACTTAAAAACCAAAGCGGCCAACCTGTTGGGATGAGGCTGTGGAATAGCAATAGTTTTTTTGTTTTTTTTTTTCCTGTTGGTTGGTGGATGTCATGAAGTGTCCAGGTCCGCATTTTTAAATCCTGCGTTAGAATGTTGGCGGAGGGCACACAAGACAGCGGCCTCTGAGTCTCTCACGTAAAGAACAAACCAGCTCTGCTGGCCCGCAAACCGCCGCAGCTCCGGAGAAAGAGCGGCCTGCTCCCTGCTCTTCACTCCCAGGACAGCTTCGCTCCACAGTGCGGGCTGCCGTGCCCTTCTGGGGAGGCCTTCACTCCTGGACGTGATTTTCAACTTGGTCTTTTAGTCATCAATCAAAAGCACATTTCCTGTGCTGTCCTCATTTACATTTATTTAATGCTTAAGGTCATTTGTGACCATTTGAGTGTATTTCAGCATATGGAATCAGGGAATAATAGATTTCAGCATCATGCTGTGAAGAGAGATTGTGTTTTTACAAGACATGATGTTGTTTACTGGGTGTTAATAATCACTAATTAATAAACATATCTAGACTTCTTAAATGTTGCATTTTGAGGAATAAAAATGTCAAGTGTTTAACTTAGGGAGTATAACAGTATTTTCCATCATCTCGTCATAAAATAAGTTACATAAAGAAGCAAAATGTCATTGTTCAACATAGGACATATCCAAAATGCTTAATATGTGGCCTTTGTTTCTATTATCTGTCCTCAAGAATGCTGTTTCTAAATATTTTGTTCTCATATGTACCTGGTCATATAGTCTATATGTCAACAGTCATATAGGAGCCTCTAAAATAGTTTTTTATCTTTATTTCATATTAACTCTGATCAGTTTCTCCCTTTTTAAACACTTCATTTTGTCCAAAGTCTACTAAAGCCCTTTGTCAAAAAAATAGGTGGCTGAGCCAGTCTTTGAAATGCCTTGATCTCGTATTAAGAAGCTACTTGACCACCTAACCTTCAAGAAGCTAAGCAGAAACTGCCAGCCAATGATGTAATAATCGGTATCCCCTTCTCCCCACCGCTTTCCCACCCGTAACCAGTACAATATGATAAAAGCATTAGCTCCGTGTGAGAAGAAATAAAAGTAAACCTCTCACAAAAGAGCTAAGATATGGCTCAATATTCTTTTTTAGTGCCTCGACGCACAGGCAGAATCTGCCCTCCAAACTGTAGGTGTGGAATAACAGTAGCAGCAGATAACGAAGAGGTATTTACCATAGCTACAAAGCCCACACGTGAGCCAAATATTTCTGCTCTTAAAAAGCACTTCAAAGCTTGACATGAAGTTTATAACAGCTGAATGTCTCCTGTGACTTCATTTGCAAAGAAGATATAAAAGCAGAAAGGTAAATCATGATATGAGAACTGTGAGCCTAGGAAACCGTGTTTTTAAAAAGGAATGAGAAACCACCCAGGAATGTGGCTGGCGCCTGGGCTCCCACCTCACTTCAGTCACTGCAGGCCTTCCACCCCCGACCGGGCCTCTGCCTGCCTCAGACAGGGCAGACCCAGGCTGGGTGCACCTGAAACTTACTCTGGGGCCTCTTTAGGGGGATGAATTTTATTATACCTGACTTGGGCAGATTTTACGGGAGCGTACTCCCATGTACACTCATGGCTGGGGCTCCTCATGGGCCTTGAAAGGGGCCTGTGCAAGTGAGAGGTCCTGGCACTGAAGCATCATTAGCCTCACAGGAGATTCAGCCCTGTGCTCTCGTAAACACCCGCAACCTTGCCTCGAGTGATGCTCTTCCCTTTTAAACTTTCCAATGCCTCTGTTCGATTTTAATCCCAGTTTCACTGTTGCTAAATATGAAGGACATGTTTGCAAAAGCCCAGAGGCTTTAGCCCTGGCCAGGAAAGCTCTAGCATGTTCTTATAGGAAGCGTATAGCCATTACATCTCAAAGATCTTAATACAGTCATTTGATGTTTTATTCATTCGATCATCCTTGCAGCTATCCATTCATTTAACTATGTCCAAGGCATTCTGCCTTGAGAACATAACTGTGGAGTAATCAGAGTAATTCCTGAACAAAGGAAATTGTGTTGCTAAATATAGTTAGAGATTGGTAAAAGAGCAAAGATATTTACAGCATCTCCATTGTTAGGTTTATCTGAAGCTGTCTTGAAAACTGTGACTGTCTAATAAAGAACCACTCAGAGGGTTTGACGTCTGCCTATTCCTAGGTGTTCCAGAACTGGTGAATGGCATCATTCTCTGGTTAATATTAACGGTTACAAAATTTTTAATAGATTAAAAATCTATTAAATGTACCCTGCTGTGATATTAAAAGTGAATTTCTATTTAAGAAAAAAAAGGTTATCTTTGTGTGAAAATTGCTAGTGAATTTAGGCCTGTGACTTTTATTATTCTTTGATAAACCATTAATCTTAGTAAACTATGGAACTTATTATAACTTTAAGACTTTTTTATAACTCAAATTATACCCTACGTGGGTCCCCAGGTTTGGCTATTGGCCCCATTGCCCTACTTCTTTTTAAGATTTATATCTTTTCTGAAGCTCATTTTTCTTTAGAGATTAAATTGGGGGTATGAAAAATGGTTTTAAAATGTGAACCCTGCCCCAGTGGGATCCGATGGGTGTTTTTTCCAGGCCTCTGCAGTCTTCTTACTTGCCTCATTCTCTTCCTTCAATCTGGCTTCCACTGCTCCCCAACATACACCTTCTCCTTTGTCACCCTCTTTGTTCGCCTCTTTGTTCACCTCCCAACACACTTGGTCCTTCCCATCTCTGGTCTTTGCCAGTCTTATCCTCTTCTCCTCGTCCGTCTAAGTCCTTCCTTCCAGGATGACTTAAATACCATTTCTCAGGCTATTTAAGCTTGCCCTCACCTTTTCCTCCTTTTAATTTCTATTGACTTTAGAGTAGTCCCAGTAAAACATGGTATATTCTCCTATTTTTTAAAGCATGCTGTCTTTGTTTTCATGTTCATTGGTGCAGTCATTTCTTGAAATTATTTTGATCCCCCCCCATCTGCCAAATACTATTCTAAGTGCTAGAGTTACAGTGATGAACAAGAGTGGGTAAGTCCATGTCTTCTTCTTTTTTCTAAATTATAATTTATTGATTATGCTATTCCAGTTGTCCCAATTTTCCCCATTTGTTCCCCTCTACCCAGCATTCCCCATTCTCTCAGGCCATCCCTACACCATTGTTCATGTCCATGGGCCATGGGTATAAGTTCTTTGGCGACTCCATTTCCTATACTGTGCTTTACATCCTCATGGCTATTCTGTAACTGCCCATTTGTACTTCTTAATCCCCTCACCTCTTCACTCGTTCCCCCACACCTCCCCTCCCATCTGGCAACCACAAGAACACTCTCTGTAACCATGATTCTGTCTCTGCTCTTGTTTGCTTAGTTTGTTTTTTAGATTTAATTGTTGATAGTTGTGGATTTATTGCTGTTTTGTTGCTCATACATTTTGATCTTCTTTTTCTTAAATAAGTCCCCTTAACATTTCATATAATAGTGGTGTGCTGTTGGTGAACTCTTTTAGCTTTTTTCTTGTCTGGGAAGCTCTTTATTCACCTTTCAATTCTAAATGATATCTTTGTTGGGTAGAGCAATCTTGATGATAGGTCCCTGCTTTTCATGACTTTGAATATTTCTTGTCAATCCTTTCTAGCCTGCACAATTTCTTTTGAGAAATCAGCTGACAACCCCATGGGGATTCCCTGTAGATCACTAACTGCTTTCCTCTTGCTGCTTTTAAGATTCTCTTTTTATCTTTAAACTTGGCATTTTAATTAGCATGTGTCTTGGAGTCAGCCTCTTTGCATCCATCTTGTTTGGGGGACTCCATGTTTCCTGGACTTGCATGTCTATTTCCTTCACTAGATTAGGGAAGTTTTCTTTCATTTTTCAAATAGAGTTCCAATTTCTTGCTCTTTCTCTTCTCCTTCTGGCACCCCTATTATGCAAATGTTGGAACACTTAAAGTTGTCCCACAGGCTGCTTACACTATCCTCATCTTTTTTTTTATTCTTTTTTCTTTTTATTGTTCTGATTGGTTGGTTTTGCTTCCTTATGTTCCAAATCATTCATTTGATTCTTGGCTTCATCCACTCTACTGTTGTTTCCCTATAAATTGTTCTTTACTTCAATTAGTGTAACCTTCATTTCTTACTGGATCTTTTCTCTGCTGTTGAGGTTCTCAATAAGTTCGTTGAACATCCTGATAACCAGTGTTTTGAACTCTGCATCTGATTGATTGCTTATCTCCATTTTGTTTAGTTCTTTTTCTGGGGTTTTATTCTGGTCTTTCTTTTGGGCCATATTTCTTTGTCTCCTCATTTTGGCAGCCTCCCTGTGTTTGTTTCTATGTATCAGGTAGAGCTGCTATGACTCCCTGTCTTGGTAGTGTGGCCTCATGTGGTAGGTGTTCTGTAGGGTCCAGTGGCACAGCCTCCCTTATTACCCAAGTTGGATACTCAAGGTGCACCCTTCATGTTTCTCTTGTAGTTGAGCCTTGATTGCTGTTTGCAGTTCAACAGGAGGGATTTACCCAGGCCAGTCAGCTGCAAGGACTGACTATGACCACTGAACACCAACCTCCACCCACCATGGAGGATCACCTGTGCAGGGACAGAGTGGTGGTGATCCAACCTGGTCTGTGTCTGTCCACTGGGTGCATAGGCTCTGGGGTTTCCTGGGTGGTGCAGGCCAAGGTCAACTCCCACCTGTGTTCTGCCCAGGGCCACCCTGCACGAGCTATAATGCAGTCTGAGGTAACTGCTACTTGTGCGGGGCTTGGAGCAGCCAAGCTGTGAATCTAGGCTGGCTGCTGCTAGTGCTGAATCTGAGGCTACTTAGCCAGAGGTATGGGGGCTAGGACCTGGGGGCTTACTGAGGCTGGCTGTTGCTTATTTGATAGGGTTTATAAAGTTGTGAAGCATGAGCCAAGACCAGCCATTTATATCTTGGGTGGGCCCGTAAGTTTGGTAGGATGGAGTCTCTGAGGATCTCCAGGATGTGGCAAACAGTGTTAGCCAGATTGATGGAATCTCAGATATGGCACATGCCTGGCAGTTCTGTGGTTCTGTGGGGAGAGGGTTCAGAAAAGGTACAATGGCCTCTGCCTGCCTTTTTGTCTGGGAAAAAGCTGTCCCCTGTCTGCTGCCTTGATGCCAGACATTTCAGTTCTTCCCCGTATGCCACTGGTGCCTTCCAAGCTGGTACCCTGGTGTCAGAGCTCAGAGGGAGTGAGTCTGAGTAAGTCCGTGTGTGGGTTCTTTGAGGGGGACTGGTTGGGACTCCAGCAGTTTCTTTTATCAGCTCAGTCCCTGCTGGGTTTTGCAGCCAGACGTTTTGGGGACGTACCTTTCTGGCACTGGGACCCTGGTCTGGGAGGTTGGTGTGGGGCTGGGACTCCTCACTCCCAAGATGTCCTTTCTGAATTTTTTAATCTACCACACGTGGAAGTGGGACCAAGCTGTTCCATATCCGCGCCTCTCCTACTAGTCTGGATGGATGTGGTTTCTTTAATTCCATAGTTGTCAGACTTCCATTCAGCTCTATTTCTTGTGGCTCTGAGTGATGTGATGTTGTTCCACATTTTAGTTGTAATTTTGATGTGGTTGTGGAAGAAAGCAAGCAGTGTCTACCTATGCCACCACCTTGACCAGAAGTCCTAAGTCCATGTCTTCTTAGAGTTCACATTCTAATAACGGCAATAAATAGTTTTTTGGAAGGCAAGGCTTCTGCTTAACGTGTTTTTGTATTCTCTGAAGCAATTAGTATATTTTATCCCTGTTATGTGAAAGGTTTTAAGATTTGTATTTGGAGCACATTTTCAAAAATAGGAACCCATAAGACTTATGAAACTGAATAGTTTTTAGTAAAGGAAAATCTAGATCTAGAGATTCAGACATCAGTTTATATATTAGATAGCTGACTTGTTTGAGGACAGGGTTCTTCTCAGGCAGGCGCATGCAGTGTCTGTAGACACACTGACATTATAAGTAGGCATTTATCTGTCCTTTGTCAGGTTGAAGAGGAAGGTTAGTATAAGGTAACTGAGATAAAGAAGCTGAGGGCTCTCTTTAAGAAATACTCTGATAAAACATACCCATTAGTGAGTTTGCTAGAACTACGGTAACATAATCGTGAGTACTGCTGAGAATTCCAGAGATGCCAGAGTTGTTTCCTTTGTTGCTATCTTGGATATGGAAAACTGAAATTACTATGTGTACTTTCTATTGCTAACATAACATTTTTTTATTTGCTTGACAAGCTTATAGGAGAACTCATGCCCCAGCTTTTTTGCACCAAAGAAACCAACTTGCACAGGAATTTTGTCCAGTTCCAGATATTTTGATAGAGTTCATTTTTCCAATTAAAAAATGAACCAGATTTAAAAATATGGGACACTATATTTTTAGGGGACCTCTAAACTGCAACAAATTTAATTAAGGCCTTTTCTTCTAGAATAACATTGTATTTATTCTTTGGACATGCTGAGTCCTACTCTACGAAGGTCAAAATCTCAATACCAAAGATCAGCCAAGTTCTGTTTTGATAGCAAGGTGTGCAGGTCAGACTACAGCATCATCAGTGAAAATGTCTTCTAGTTTTAAGGGGAAAAATCCCTCCTTCATAGATAGATCGGTATATCACAGAAGTTACGTATCAAATAAAAATGTCTTCATTTTCAAAAGAGTTTGTCACTTTTAAATAGACAAGAGGCAATCTTGAAAAAAATTTTAGAGTATGATCACTTCATAATCTATTGCTAAAAAAATGATTTTTTTACTTTAACTGTGGACATGGTTTGTTTTCATTATTTTTCCAGTACAGATAGCCCTTCAGTGAACACATCTACACACAACTGTGATCTACAAGTATATGTACAGAGCAAAGTTTTAGAAGTTGACTTTATCAACGCTTACCACATCATGGCAATTACCGAACTTTGTAAATAGTTTTATATCTGTTAAAGGCTAAACCATTGATATTATACTTTCTTCCTAGACTATTATAAAATTATGTTAGCATTTTTATTATATTGGCATTTTCATTGAAATATATAATTTACCAAGATGACATCTTTATGACTTTGAGCCCTCCTACCCACGGACAGGGTGTGTTAGGGTTTTCTTAAGTGTTTCCCTAGCACTTAAAATCTTTCTTTAATTTTCTTGTTAGCCTTATTTTTGGAAACTATTGTTTTTCCCTTATAAATGAGATATTTTCTTCCATTATATTTTCTAACTGATTGTTATTTGTGTATATATAAAGAAAGCTATAGAGTTTTGTGTAGTAAATATTTAGTCACCTCAATGAGCTATTGTTCCTAATAGCTTGTCAATTTATTCTCTTGAATATTTTAAATAAACAATTACATGATCTGTAAATGATGATAATTTTGACTTCTTTCTGATTCTTATGCCTCTTTTTCTCTTCTGTACTTTTATTGGCTAAAAATTTCCAGAACGATATTAAATAATAGGCATCTTTGACACTGACTTTTTTGGTAATCCTCTAATATTTCACCACTAAATATACAATAGTTTTTTATTTAAATTTTTTTATCTTGTTAAGGAACTTTTTTATCCTTACCCCAGGATATGTTTTTATTGATGAAAGAGAGGGAGAGAGAGAAACACTGAATATTTGCCTCTTGTATGCACCTTGCCCTGGGATCAGACCAGCAACCTAAGTATGTGCCCTGACCAGGAATTGAACCTGCAAACTTTTGGTATACAGGACGATGCTCCAGCCAACTGAGCCACCCATCCAGGGCTTGTTAAGGAATTTTTTTATTGACTCCTAATTTTTAAAAAAATATTGTAAATAAATATGCAACTTTAGCAAATGTCTTTTCAGCATCTGTGGAGATGATCAAATTGTTTTTATTTCACTTACAGCTATGACAGGTCATAGTAACAGGTCTCCTAATACTTACATCTCTGTATATTTAGTCACTTGGTCATGGTATTTTAATTCTCCTTTTATCATTTTTTAAAGATTTTATTTTATTTTTAGAGGGGAAGGGAAGGAGAAAGAGAGGGAATGAAATACCAATGTGTGCTTGCCTCTCACGTGCCCCACACTGGGGACCTGGCCAGCAACCCAGGCATGTGCCCTGACTGGGAATTGAACTGGTGATCCTTTGGTTTGCAGGAGGGCACTCAATCCACTAAGCCACACCAGCCAGGACTAATTCTTCTTTTAATATGCTGCATTCTAATATATTATCTGGGATTTTTTAAATAACAACTTTATTGAGCTATAATTTACGTACCATATAATTCACCCACTTAAAGTATACCATTGAGTGCCTTTCAGTACATTCACAGAGTTGTACAACTGTGACAGTCAATTTTAGAATATTTTTGTCAGCTCCAAAAGAAACCCCATACCCATTAGCAGACACTCCCCGTTCCCTCCACCCTTTCTTCCCAGTGCTAGACAGCCCCTAATCTCCTTTCTGTCTCTATGGATTTTCTTATTCTGAACATTTCACGTAAATGGAGCCATACAGAAATAGGTGGCCTTTCAAGTCTGGCTTCTGTCATTTAATACAGTGTTTCAAGGTTCATCCATGTTTTAGAATGTATGAGGGTGTCATTAATTTTTAGATTGAATGATATTCCTTTGCATGGGTATACCACATTTTATTTATCCATTCACCAGTTTATGGACATCTGGGTTGTTTCCATTTTGGGGCTCTTATGAATAATGCTGCTGGGACCACTTGTGAACAAGTTTTTGCCACAAGTCTCATTTCTTTGGGGTGTATATTGTCATAAGGTAACTCTATGTTTATCCTCTGAGAAACTCCAGACAGTTTTCCATGGCAGCTGGTTCATTTTACATTCCCACCAACAGTATCTGAGCTTCTTGCATTGATATTCATCAATAAAATTGGTCCATAACATTTTTGTGTAATCTTTATCTGGTTTTAATGTCACTGGGGTACTGGCTTCTTAAAAGAATTCAGAGGCTTTTTTATCTCTTGTACAACCTAACATGGGTCACCTAAGTTGTTAACACATTACTAGATCAGAATGATTTTTACCCCATTATTTTGGAAGTTATAATTTGAAACTGGTGTGAAATTCCTTTATTAAAATGCACTGCATTGAAATTTCGTAAGTTTGAAAGTTTGAAAAAGGAGAAAAGAAAGTGAAAACACCAAAAAGCAATATTTAATTTTGTGATTTCATGTCAAATGGCATAGTTGTAATTCGATATGAAACTAGAATTAATTCAAAATGTTTACTGTCACTTTGTTTTGCTACTGTATTAATTAATCAGCTGTTGTAATCATAGAATCAGAGAGATTTGAAGTGGAAAGTATCATTAGTAAAATAATTAGTACCTTTCTTCCAAGATCTCAAAACCCTTTTCAGTTCTCCTTCATGACTATAGAATATACTGGTCCCCAACACATGGTGTCCAAATGTTAGGCAAATCTGTCCTCTTTTTGGAATCTGAAATAAGTTTACTTCAGCTAACTTACAGACAAAAATACCGAGCCATAGGGTGGGGTCAGCTTTAAAGTCAGGCCAGACATACAGGACAGCAAGCTGGAGCCACAGTTCTGAAAGGTGAGTGCCAGAATCTTTGTAGAGCTTGTGCCGACACAGACTATTGGGCCCCGTCCCCTTGGGGATGGAGGTGGGCCCAAACTGTGCATGTCTCACAGGGTTCCAGGTGTCGCTGTTGTCGCTGATCTTGAGATCTCACCTGAGAACCATGAACCAGAATTCTCTGTGAGAATTTCTGTAGTGGTTCATTGCTTTCAGGGTGTTCAGATTTCTATTCATTCAATCCGTTCCATCCACTGTATTCTTTAGTGTATTTCATAGATGCCATGTATTTACAAAGAAAGAACAGGACCCGACTCACAAGTCAACACTGAATTGTCTGTAGTTACCCAATCTTGTAGATCTTTTGAGGTAAGAATTCCATTGAGACCTGATTTTACTTCCCCCTCCCTTTTCTCCAAGCTTTATTCCTAGTCTGGAAATGTACATTAATTTCAGGGTAAAACCCTGAAGTTGGCCAGGTAATCTGTTTCAAGGAGTATACATAAATGAACTCCTGTTCTGCTTCATCTATGCTGTGTCTTCCTTCCCCAGCAAGGAGTGTTCTTAATTCTGTTTTTAGGGCCACTCTCTGTAAAAATCCTCCTTTTGAAAATAAAGACGTTTGATACACGAAACTAAAGTATGGCTGAAGAGTATTCTAAGTCCAAATCCATGCATGTAAAGATCTTCTGGAACAGGGCTGATCCAAGTGGTCCAAGAATTCTCCAATTCTTCAGGAGAATTACTTGTGATGCTTATTTTAATAATGAACATTCCTTACTGAATTGACCACCCTAGGATTGAGGTTCGTGAGTCTGATGTTTTAATAACCTCCTCAGCTGATTCTGATCTCTCTGGGACACAGGCCACACTTTGATAAGCTCATTTGATCCCTCAATTGCCCTTCAGTTTAACATCCCAACTGAACAGCACAAAGGTGACTCTATGGATGTCCTATTATCTTAAGTGTCCTTAGGAGAGGTGTTTTTTTGTTTGTTTGTTTTGTTTTCTTTTTTTTTTTTTATTTTATCTTTCATGTAACGGCCTTATTCCTAACCTTTCATTAAGGGCCTTATTCCTAACTTTGGACTCTGAATTTCTGTGTTGTCATCTTAATGAAGATGTGCATTGCAGTGGAAAGGAAAAGGTTGCATAGGTAAGGCAGCAATTATGATTAGTTTCTTGGTTATATCACAGCCTTTAGTTAGTTGTTGGGATTTAAGGAGAATCACACATCAGAGGTGGAAGACACCTTTGGGATCATCCACCAGAGGTTCTCAACCAAAGGGAGACTGTGTGCCCACCTCCTCCCCTGGTCTGTAATAGAGATTTTTGCTGGGGTGTTACTAATGTGGGGGAGAGCAGAGACTGGAAACATCTCACAATGCAGTGGACAGTCCACTACAATGAAGAATTGTCCTGTGCCAAATACAAGTGCTTTCTGGATTTAGAAACACTAATTTCCAACTAGCTGAGAAAAATGGAGATCCAGAAATATTACTTGGATCTTTTTTATAGCATTGCCTTGTTTTCTGTACTTTTTAAAAAATCTGTCTTATGTACACTTTTCTCTAAGAGTATGGAGTTAATTTTGTTCACAAGGAGTAACATTTTTTGTCCAAAATAGTTTATTAAGATAGCCACTACTCTAGTCCAACTTGTGTAATTCAGTTCAATATATTAAAATGTAATTTAGAGTCTGCTCTGTGTAAGACACTGTGATGGTCTCTACGGGGCTTAGAAAGATGAGGGGGCTTACAGGTAGTAATAAACAAGGTGAGGTTTTTACCTTAGGAAGCTCAAAATACCCAGATGAGAGATAGACACTTGCCCAGCTACCAGGATATGACAGAGTCTGCTTTAACTGGGTTAAATATGATATGAAAGTATAAAGAGACTATCAAGGTAGAGGAATCTGAGAAATCTTCATGAAGAAAGTGGCCCTTGTGCTGTGATTTAGCAGACGAAAGGCAAGGGAAGAAAAGCAGTTGAAGAGGCCATTCCAGGCGTGAAAAGTGGGAAGGAGAAAAATCAAAGGTACAGAAGGAGAAAAAGTGTGTCCAGGCAAATTTAGTTATCTGACGTGATGAATGGGGAGAGGCTAGAGCAGACAGCTGGGAAATCATTGCAACGCAGTGAAAGTGGGGGCCACTGGAACCGAGCATGTTCAGGGACTTCTGCAGCAGGCAAGGTGCTAGTTCTTCATCTGAATGGTGGCTACGAGGGCATTTGCCTCGTGGTAATTAAGGCACATGTTTGTTTCATGTGATTTTCTTTTTCAGTGTTTTATTTTACAAGAAAAAGGGATTTTTGTTTATTTTTAAAGTCATCTTAGCGGTCTAGACAGAAGAGCTTTATTTGTATATAATGTATCTTTTTATTCTCTGGGTTCGTTTTATGCTTTTTCTTTATCACTGCTTTTGGGCGATTTGATTAGATTATCATGTGCCTTGTAATTTTATTTTCATGTTTCTTGTGCTTGGAACTTGTTGGAATTTCTTAATCTGTGGCTTAATAGTTTTCATTAAATTTGGAAGCATTTTAACCATTATTTCTTCAAATATTTCTTCTTCTTCCCCCTTTCTTCTGCCCTTTGGAGCTCAGTTATATGTGGGGGGGGGGCAAAAGTAGGTTTAAAGTTGTTTGTATGGAAAAATATATAACATAAGAATAAATACTAACACAAGGATAAATTCTGTGTTTCACACACTCACAACAGTAAACCTACTTTTGCCCACCCCGTATGTTAGATCACTTAAATTTGATCCAAAGCGTACTTGCTAATATTCTTTTTATTTATTTCTCTCTCTTTTTTTTTCTGTTTCATTTTGGATAGTTTCTATTGCTTAGTCTTCAAGTTCACTGATTTTTTTCCTGCAGAGTCTACTCTGCAGCCGATCCCATCCAATGTATCTTTTTCTCTCAGACGCTGTAATTTTCATCTTTAGAAGTTTGGTTTGGGACTCTAAAAATACCTTTCTTGTCTATATTCAACTTTTTCAATATAGTAAATACCATTGTGGAAACTGTTTTAATTCCCTTGTCTGCTAATTCTAACACTTGTGTCAGACTGAGATTGGGTTCTATTTGTCTTCTTATTATGGGTTGTATTATTTCAGTTCTCAGGCATTGAATGATGCTTGATGGCATGATATACCAGGCATTTTGAGTTTTACCTTTTCAGGATCTGATGGTTTTTGTATTCCTATACATGTTTTTGGGTTATGTTCTGAGACACAGTTACTTCAAAATAATTTGATATTTTGGGGTCTGACTTTTGAGATTTGTTCGGTAAAACCAGAGCAACATTTAGTCTGGGGCTAATTGCTCTACGCTACTGAGCTGAGATCCATCCGAGGACTCTACGCAGCTTTCCGGTTTGACTGGTGGCAACAGGCACTCAACCTGGCCCTGAGTGAGCGCGGGCCCAGTCCCCTCCAACCCTCTCAGATCATTCTTTTCCTGACCTCGAGCAGTTTCCTCACATGACATGCACCCTCAGTCCTCTGTAGAATCCTCCAAGAGGACTGACTACCCACCGATCTTTGGAATGCTCTCTCTGTGCTATAATCTCCAGTCTGCTACTCTGCACTGGGAACTGCAATGGCCTCCACTTCCTTAGACTCTCAGCTCCATCTCCCTCGTGCAGGGAGTCCACCTGCTCCCACCTTGGTTCTCGCTCCCTGTGCTGTGGCCTGGAAACTTTCCCAAGGCAGTAGCATAGGTCAGTGATGGGGCTCACTTCATTCCCCACCTCCTCAAGGATCACTATTCTTTTCTGCTGATTTTCAGTGTCTTGAAAACTGTTGTTTTATATATTTTGTGTAATTTGGGGGGAGGTATTTCAGGCAGTAGGGTAAATGAGGTGCTTGTTACTCCATTTTTGCCAAAAGCAGAAATCCTCAGAAAGCATTTTAAGGGGCCTGCATAACTGGCTACACTACCCATTCTGTTCAGAGAACAACTTAATATAGGAACTTCTGTTTCTTGAGTGCCTCTGTGTGCCAGGCACTATGCTTGGTCATATGAGAATTCGCTCATATGACATATTTACTGACTGGCTGTCATGTGTCAGGAATTTTTCTAGGCAATGAAAATATACCACGGTACAAAACAGATTTTAAAATCGTTGTCCCTATGGTGCTTATGTTCTACCTGAGAGAGAATTAACAAAAATAATAATTTAGTTATATAGCACATGAAAGAAAAATAACTGCTATGGAAAACTAAAGGGCAGGTTAAGGGGTGTCAGGAGTACTGGAGAGGGAATTCATGACTGCAGTTTTCCGTAGAGGGGGTCAGAGTAAGCTTCCTCGGGGAGGTAGCACATTTGAGCAAAGACTTGAAGGAGCTGAGGGAAGGAGCCATGGGATGTATGGAGGAAGAGCATTCACACAGAGGAAGCTGCCAATGTAAAGACCCTAAAGTGGGAGCATGCCTGGTGCATTCAAGAAATCACAAGAACTACATTGCCAGAGCAAAGACCAAGGGCAAATGTAGTAGGAAATAAGGTCAGCATGGTAACTGGATTGAATGGGGTCTTCTAGGTCATTGTAAAGACTTTGGCTTTTGCTGTGAGTGAAGAGAGGGGCCATTACAAGGTAGGAAGAAGAGAAGGTTTGTGATTTGATATATGTCTTAAAAGAATTATTCTGGCTGCTCTCTTGAGCAGAAGTTGAAGGGTGATGGGTGGAAGCAGAGAGACCAATTAGGAGACTATGAATGAATTCAAATGAAAAATTATAATAGTTTTTCTCATGGTGGAAACAGTGGAGATAGAGAGAAGGTGGGTGTTGACATATTTCAAAGTTTGCACTAACTACATTTCCTGGCATAGCCAATGTGCACATAACAGAGAAAGAAGAGTCAAGGTTTTTGACCAGAGCAACCAGAAAGATGGAACTGACAGATGAGAAAGACTGTGAATGAAATGAAATGGGGGGAAAGATGATGAGGAATTTAATATTGGACAAAGTTTGAGACGTCTGTTGGATATACAAGTGGGAATATTAAGATAGGAAGTTGGATATATGAACCTACAGTGCATGGGAGAGTTCTAAGCTGGTAAGTCAGGTAAGATGAAGACTAAGAACTGGCCCGAATTTTAGCCATGTCGAGATTTTTGGCGAGTTTAAAACTTGATCCTCTTCTGAAGGCTAAGTGTCAGGATGGGTGAATTTTAAAATGCACCTAAAAAGTGAGAACTAGTCAGTGAAAGTCTTTTCTTCTGTCTTGCCAGATTGCTCATTTCATTAATACAAAATGCAGCTAACATGCCAGGCAAGATAGATAAACACTGAGTTTCGCATCATTAATTTTTATAAATTTTTATTTTAGTCAGATGGGGGGTGCTTTGGTTGTAATACCTGCCTCAGTCATGTAGACTCATTCTAACGACTGTGTGAAAGATATTTTTCCCAAGTTTGTCTCCAAAAACCTATAAAAACTAGCAAAAACATAACTATTGCAATTAATAGAGAATTCTTCCTCTTCTAGGTTTGAAAACTAAATAAAGAACAGACAGTTACATCCCTAGTTTTTATTATACCTTTTGAAATAATTTGTGTATACCTTTTAAATAATTTCAAGTGCCACAAAAATAATGTTAATAGCTCAAAATCAAAAGTTAAAAAAAAACCCTACGTATAATTTTTAAAATCTTTTTCTCCTCAAGCGTTTTACGATGGGATAATGAGACAGATGTCTCTCAACTGGAAGGACATTTTGACATGGTTATGTGTGCTGACTGGTAAGTACATAAAAATCATAAAACTCCTGTTAGAAAAAACAGCTTTGCTGGAGTAATTGGGCTGTGCTGCTTTGCTGCCGGCTAAGCAAAGTCAACAAATGAAGCACAAAGCCACCTTAACCTCAACAAATTAATATTCATCTCCATGTGACAGTTATAAGGTAGTCTTCTATCACACAGTAACTTCTACCACATTATTTCCCAAAGATTGATTTTGAGAAGCATTTCCATTTTCTGGAATTGCCTCTGTTTCATGCTTGACGTATCAGTAAATGGACGACTTAGGCAAATTGCAAATAATTATGGCTCCGAGAGGAATAGTCTGGAGAAAAAGGAGTTTATCAACACAAACAGCTCAATTAGCTTACTTCTTAGGAGAGATCAGACTATTGATATGAGGGGACATATGAGCACGGATGTGCGCACACATGTGTGCGCTCCCGCAAGTAAGCACATTTGTGAATATCCTCATGGAAATAGTGTTTCTTAAAAATCTATGTTTGCTATTTAATATTTTCAGTATATTTAATTAATATTTACTTATACATAGAACAAGAATTATAAAATTACATTTTATTGTTATGCAAATAATAGTAAAGTCTCTGTCAGATGCCTGCTTTTTAAAAATAATTTACATATTTTATCTTCTCTTTTAGCCCCATCTACTCATTGTTAATGAAGGTCTGATCCTAAGTTACAGGATAAATATGTATCAAACATTAATAATTATTTCAACTAATCTTAATGTATTTTCTTTATGCATGTTGTATAATTGTTTCATCATATGGGAAACATTGACAAGTCACAAGTATTTTCTCTGTTAAGAGTAAGATTTGTATTTTTTATCATGCTTTAGATTTGAAAACACAAGTTCAGATTCTAAAGAAGATCTATTATATTAATAAGCCCAATCATAAGATCCAGACCCAGAGAAGGCCTTCGCTATCAGAGAGCTGAATGAATGGAATGAAGTTTTCAGGAAGTCTGTTATCATTATCATTATAATCATCATTATCATTATTATTATCATTATTATATTTTAATGCACTTTTCAATGGGTAACTTTTCTACTTGGTAAAATTAGATTTGCTTTCTTTTTTCTTCTGATAAACACCTTTAATAAAAAGTAAATTACTTTGTTTTATTTTTAGCTTGAGATTTTCTAGTTTTCCATGGTCCTTTTAGTCTCTTTGAACCCCACTTAAGAAAACCTATTTCAAAGAAGGGAGAAACAGATTTCTCATTAATCATTGATGTTGTGTCTCAATATTTCATCCCTCCTCTAATCAAAAATAAGAAAATAAAATCTTACCATATGATTTGGCCAAGTAATTTAGTAAATGCCTTTCCTCACCAAATATGAGAAAAGATCCTCCAGGTTTCATTGCACAGATGAAGATAATGCTGGCGGGATTAGATCAGATTAAGCATGAAAGCCAGATCAGAGAGTTGCGGAAAGAGGAAAGGAGGGCCGAATCTTCTTGGAGGTTCAGACGAGGGTCACACATGGACAGGCTCTGATCATGTGGGGAGAGTCGGGTCAGGCCACGAGACTCAGATCAAATTTGTCCTTTGCACAAATATCAGAACAGCTTGTCTTTTTCATACCTTGTGACATGGACACTCACACCGTGTCATCCTATTTGTACCAGAGAGACAAGCAAAGGAAGTAAGATTTAAGCTCTTTTCTGATTAATGTTCTCAGGTTAAAAATAGCCACACAACATGTTTGAAAAGAGTCTTTTTTCCCCAGCCAACCACAGGACATACAACTGGCATACATAAATGCATACTCACTTCAGGCTCCCATTACACATACATAACATAATACAATGTGTACACATACACTCAGGCACATTCCAAACACATGCACATCTCATGGCTCTGTGAGAATTTATGAATTCAAATGAACTAAATATACCAAGTTTCATTTTATAAATGGCTTTTCTAAGCATGAATTAAGTTGTTTTTTTTTTTCCTGGAGTCCCAAGTGCCAGAACATCAGCCTGTTTATAATTTCCTGTTAGGAAATGTGAAACATTAAGCCACTCTCACTGCGATGCTAATATTATTTCCTGAAGAAATGCTTTGGTAATGGTCTCTCTTCATATTCACAGGACGGGTAAGCTGCTTGGAAACTTAGACAGTACAGTGGTGTTTAGACCGGGTGTGCTGTGCACACAGCGGTGAAGCACAGGGGCCCATGAGTTCTTTACATCCTGTAGCTTTGGCGTTTCTCTCAGTTTCCGTCGGGATACTGCTTCTGGGGGAAGGAGCATGGAGCTTAGCAGTTTTGATTTTTTTCTAGAATGTCACAGAGGAGGAAAAGAAAGCGCCCTTTAGACAGTACCTCCAAGATGAAATCTGAAATACTAAGTGCCAAATATAAGTGCCTCGCTTAAATAGAATGCTTGTCTCACCCCAGCCTTAAGTCATTGCCCATCAGTGAGATCTGGATTAGGCCACAGGAATATGAAGCAAGAGTCAGAATTCAAATATTAGGTACATGGATTAAATTCTTACTGAAGCATTTCCAGCAACGGGGGCATTGTCTGATTCCCTGAATAGCTAACCAGTGGTACTGCTTGATCCCATTTACATGAAAACGAGCTCTATTCACGAACCTATTCCCAACCCACATTGTGGTTCAAGTAAAATGCACGTGATTACAACAAGCGGTGATATGTTTGTGTCCTTAAATCATTCATATATTCATATATTTACATTCAAACATTCATAAACCTGTGGGCACTGGGGGAAATAACTTACTTCCCAGAAGAGACAGTCTCTTGGTTCGCATCTAAATTATTAGTTCAACTAGATTATAAAATAAAAAGGCAAACTGAAAGCTAGTTATTATTTCACCATTCAGCATTTTTGACAATGAAATACAGTTTCATGGTTCAACAGTTCCTAAATAACTTGTAAAATGTCAGCTCTGAAATAAACAGAAGGGAAAATCGAGGTACAGTCCCACCTGCAAAAGGATGCTGTTGACAAACATCAGAATATTAGAATAACTACAGATGTAGGGCAAAACTGTCTGTTGAGTTCCTTGGTTGACGTGTTTAATGTTGAATGTTAAGTTCTTTTCTGATGGAATGCAGTCCAGCCCAGTCCTTGCTGAGTTTAGAATGGTGAGCGATTGTTCATTTTAAGCCCACCTTTCCAGACTTCTGTTCAATTACAATAATCTAAAGGTCTGGAAGTAAGATTTTTTTTTTTTTAATCTGACGAACGCTTTCGTTCAGTGTTTGATGGCTTTCCAGTTTATGGTAACTGTGCAGAAATAAAAATGATTTTGTACATTTGGATTCTCTAAAGACTTGGAAAGCGAGTCTGACATGCCACCCATTGCCTGGCATGAGAAGCTAGGGACACAGGACAGCCAGCGCCCCTGTGTGCACCGGCAGCCCGAGACTGGGGAAAGGAGGGGGAAGGTGCATCACCTGACTTGCTCTCTCGGCACTTCTACTGTGTACACTGGATGGTTTCTATTTTCTATTATTTTTACTTTATTCTTCATGATTTTTTTTAAGTTTAGTTTTTGTGAAAAAAAAAATTTTTCTCAACAAGGTCTCTAGAATTTCTTTGTTTTCTTCCAGATGCTGTAATCATGGATATTTCTAAATCACAACTCAAGGAACTTTACACCTGAAAAGATATTTTGCGCAAATGTAGTCAGCCCTTTCCCCTCTCATCTGAGGAAACTCAGTCCCAAAGAATATATGCAAATTGCCAAAGATCTTGCAACTAAGGGACAGAGCAAGGGAGATCGGAATAGGGTGTCAGTGCCAGCCTCCACAACGATCAGGTGGTAACTACTGATAGAGGCCATTCTTCTGCTGAAAGTTCATCTAAAACAGTGAACCTGGCACATTTCACCTTGCAAATTACACGGAGGTCTTCCTTTTTGTGAAAAGTGACAGGGAAATGCCTCCTTGTCCTCCGCACTAATTAATTTCCCTATGAGAGGAGTTGTAAATGCTTTGTGCTCTGCACAAAGCTGACTGATTCCAAGGGAGGTAACGAAAATGGCCTGGCACCTTTCTTTTGTCATAAAATTTGTGATTCAAGTAAATGGAACAAATCAAGTGTTGATTCCACAAGCAAAGTATGGAGAGGTGTGTGTGGGTGCATGTGTGCACGTGTGTGTGCGTTTTAATGGCCAAACTAGACTGTCAATGCGTTTTGATCAGTAACTGAAGGGAGAGTTGAAATGGTATCTCCATCCCAATCACTGACCCACTCAGCCTTTTTAAATAGATCCACTTAAGCTACTGCTGTTCTCTGAGTCCATTAGGACTTATTTAAGGGGTGAATTTTCAGGAGATTATATATCACTCCCACTAAAGCACATGGAAATTGCTCATAGGACGTATCCTACAAAGCGTTATAAATTCTCCATCAGAACTAAGGAGAAAGGTGAGCTTGCTTGGAATAAAGACCACTTAGAGAACTACAAGAATCATTTTTGGGAAATTTGATTTGGAGTGCTGAAGCAGGCAACATTACCTTTCAAATAACTGTGTTTGGAATGTGCACTGTGTGTTAAGCTGCATTTGCTGCTAAGCTGTGATGTTAACGTCTTTGTTGCCATCGCCAACGTTAAGGAGAAATAGTACTATATAAGGTTATGTTTTAAACTCAGCTTTCAAGATGGTGTTCACTTACCCTAACAATCTCACCAGCTCCGAGGATGCACAGGATAAACAGCACGGTCTGCTGCTCCACGCTGTCTCTCCCTGCTGGCTAGGTTTCCTACGGGCCCGAGAACCCAACAGAGATTCCCCCACAATCATAGCCTTCTGAAAAAAGCAAAGCCAGAAGGCTTGGTTATGAAAACTTAAGATATCATTACCTGACTAAAGAATAAGGTAAACACTCCTGAAGAGAAAAAGATTTAAAGCACTTAGGTACAGTTTGATTTCTTTCTTATCAATCCTTAATGGTTATTCATTGCTGATTAATATGCCTTCCATGCAAATTTTATAGCATTTGAATTAGCATTCTGGGCTCTAAGATTTAAGTATTTGTTTATGGAGTAATAAGACAATTCTCCCATGGGTGGTAAATAGGTTAGCCGATTGATGGATGGGATGGGATAAGCTTCCCATTCTAGGTATGATTTCTAGCTCATCTTAGGAGTATTCTTTTCCCAGTGCTCAGAACATCTGTTTATAGAACCTTCTACTAATCATGACATGGTGAAACCCAAGCGCTGATTTCATGGAAATGTCTCGTAAACGGCTCTCCCCACTCCCGCTTCTCAAATGAGAGAAGTGGGAGGGAACCGTCTGGTGAAACATGCGACCTTCATGTTGACTCTTCCTTACCGTAAAGGAACGCATGCAGCCTGTTTAGGGCCATCGAGACTAACCCCCTACAGAAGCGCCTCCATTTCAAGGACGGTGTTGGCCTGCCACTCAGGCAGTGCGCGGATATTTATTGAGTCCCTTCTACGTGTGTATGGACAGATGGGAAGCTCCTAGTGGGCAAGAGCTTTGTCTTATTCATAGCTTGTTTCTAATGCTAAAACAACCCCTAGTATGTAGTAGGTGACAACCAATATTTATTGACTAACAGATTATTAATTTGATACTCACCATAGCCACATAGGTGGGCCTTTGATAAAGAGACAGAGGCCTCACATTGATGCAGACCGAGGCTCATGGGGTCCACCACATTGTAGATGAAATGTGAGAAATTCACATGGACTACTGAGTCCTGTGGAGGAAAAGGGAAGGCGTGGCTTCTCTCTCAAGAGGAGAAAAAGCCTCAGAGCACATGGCCATCCTCTCAAGAAGAGAGCGCCCCAACCCTTGCCTTGACAGGCTTTTATTGGGTTCAATTTGCACAGGAATAAAGCTCATCAATCATTGTCAGGCAGAAATGATTAAACAATAGATAACATTCAGAGAACTCTGAGGGCTATTCTGAGTCAGGGTCAGATAGTTAAAGGGCCATAAAACTTTGGGGAACAAACTCACTTCCTGCTTCGATCCTTATCATTTAAATTGAGGGTATTAGCAAAGTAGGTTTCATAGGATTTCCTGCATTCTTTCTTAGGCCTGATCGCCCCCCCAGGGAACCCACCCTTTCCAGCACAGGGCTGCACCTGCCCCCAGCATTGTTTCAGGTTTAGGTCAGGCAGGGGAAGTAAGGCAGTCAAGAGATTAGGAGACTTCTCACAGACAGAATGAGGACTCAGGCTATGTCAAAGCTGAGGGTGGGGTCCATCACCCCCTTTTTTGTAGCCCCCCAAGTCCTTCCCTGGGCCCCTGTGATTGCATCTGTCTTAGGTTGTCCCTCCCTTGAGGAATCTTACCCATCATTGGCTAACCGATCAAGCACCGGGGGCCAGGCAGGGTGAAGTAAAAGGAACAGAGGCAGCTCCCCTGCCAGGGAGATAAACTTTGTCTCCTTAGTGGCTTATGGTCCCAAGGTCGTTCACTCAGCCTTAGCCATGGGGGTGTTAGAGCTCCTGAAACCAGGCAGGGCAGTTCCCAACATCACGTGAAATGACTTGTGATGAGTCATTTCACTCGTGACAAGGTGACAGAGCAGGAAGATCAGAACCAGAGCTCTATCAAACTATGAACTGTGCTCCCCCCTTGCTGAAGTGTGGCTCTACACAACGGCTCTCCTACTGGCAGCTGATACTCACCCTTAGCTTCAAGGAGGATGAGGCTGGGCCCTAGAGTGGGTAGCACTCATTCATGCTGCGTCAGGAGCAGGGAGGCTAAATCCGAGGGGCCTGTACCAAACTGTAGCATTAGAATGGGAGTAGGGGCCCCCACTTAGGCTCCTCGTGTGATAGCTGATGCACAAGGCTGCCCAGTGTTCTAGCCTGTGAGTCCCAGATAAGGAAACTCTGTCCAAGCTTCCAAGACAAGGCCTGGTGAGACAGGGTCAGACTGACCTAGCCAAAGGGATGACAGAGCAACAACAGAAATTCTCGAAAGAGCAGCGGGTAACAAGAAAGATGGCAGTGAACTGGGAATAAATCAACATGGAGATCAAGGTGGGTGGGGGGTGGCATGTGGAATCCAGAGTTGCCATGGTCTCTGTGACACATTGCCTAAACCATATCTTTGTTTTTAGAGCATTTAGTCCTAGGTCACTGGTTGAATCCAACCTCAGTGCTGCTCCTACTCACTGGAAACCATCACTTCCCCGAGATCTCTCTGTGGTTTGGGTGCAATGCAGCTGGTGGTTTGTTTTGGAGGGTGGCCTCACAGCACCCCAGGTGTGCAGGGGGCCCACCCAGGTCTACAGAGACTAATCTCCAATGACAGGAAGTGCTGAGAGAGCTCCATCTCAGCCTGATGATTCTCCCAAACAGAAGCTTAGAAAGTGTCCCCGTGACGGTGACATGTGGCCCAGTCATGTATGAGTCTGGCCCACTGCATGTCAATGGCTTGGCTTTGGTTGCACCACCAACCACAGTATCTTTTTTTTGTTGTTCCTTCCAGTAAGACACTTGAACAGAAGGAAACAATTTCTCCTTTTTAGTGTTGAGTAAACGTGTGTCATTAGCCCTGTATATATCTCCATTAGTATTGTTAGACTTGAAAACTCAATTTAATCTGGATTCTCTTCTCTTCTCAATGCCAGCCTGTTTCTAGACCAGTACAGAGCCAGCCTTGTTGATGCAATAAAGAGATTACTCCAGCCCAGGGTAAGTATGTTTCTATTTTCTCCTGAACACTGGCTTCAGAATAATTAGTCTGTATACAGAGATGGAGAGAGTAATGGAATGGCAGGATTAATGTCATGTAATACTTTAATACTTATTATGTCCAACTTCAATTGGGTCTTCTGATCTACCAGATTCTTTCCTAATCATAACTAGGGAACTTCTTACCCTTGGCCTTCTGATAAGGAACACAGTGGGTAGTAAAATAAATGAAAGCACTTCAAAGATAGTGTGAGATTATTTTTATCAAAGAATTTCTTGAGTCTTTTCCTTTGATAACAATATCTTCATATTAAAGTAGAAGTATGATATTGAAAGTTTTCCGTTGACTTCCGTCATTTTAAATCCCTTCAATGGTAACCTTTGTCACTGGGTATTTATTTATTGCAACAGATTTTTTTCTTTCTATTCCTGTTTATATTAAAGAAAAAGGACTTCAGATGAATCTGTGTATTAAAAGTTCTTTGCTTTAAAAGGAAGCCATTATTTATATATTATAAACATTAGGTCACAATGAAGCCAAGCGTGGCATAAAATATTGTGCACATTTTTACATTTATATATCCATTTATGCCTGTGAGTAAATTACAGAGTTTGTATCCACTCTTATTTTGTTGGGCTGTTATACTAAGCTAGGAGGTCCTGCAGCCTAAACGGAGAGTTAATATGCATCTATTTAAAGTAAGAAAACGAGTTTAAAGCTCATGCATTAAAAATAAAATCTTATAAGTATGTAAGGTTCTTGCTGTACCATCGAATTTAAAATAGGTTAACAATGTTAATGCAGTCTCTGACAGGAACTCACATTTGAGGAAAAACTGCAGAGAGAGAGAGAGAGAGAGAGAGAGAGAAGTATTTTCTAAAGTTTTGTTTCTAAAGTCTTTTTAAAAAGAGGGTTTGCTCCTGTTGTCTGAACTTAGTGAGACTTATAGACTAATACCTTTCAATATTTCTTTTATATCTGTTTTCACATTGAAGTTTCCCAGAGCAATTTGATAATCATCCTTTGCCTTACATTGTTGCTTTTGATTTTGTTGTCTCTGTGTACAACAGCTCAGAAACTTCAAATAGGCCTCTCACAAGAGAAACCACAGCTTTGTAAGTAGTAATCAGTTCAAGTAAATTGGCCTTCTCCATTCCCTCTGTTAGGTGGGTGGCAGGTCTTGAGGTGGCAAAGGGGCATGCTCCAAGCTACTGATGGCTGCTGCCCTGGTTGGGTGAGCAGCCCAAGTTGAGGGTAGAAAAAGGAATTTGGGGCCTCTTCATTGCCTCTGTGAGCCTTGGGTGATTCCCATGAGCGTTTGCAAGATCAGGACTTTCAAAGAGGGCACCGAGACTCTCGGATGTAAAGGCCTCTGCGGAAATGCATCATCCATAAATACAACATGTCAAGGACTCCTCAGTCCCACACTGAACAAACACTATGTCACTCTTCGCCGTCACCCCCTCAAAGCCTATTGGTGGCACATACTCCATTTTGCAGCAGATTTGCATGATTTTGTGAATAGACTTAAATGCACAGTAGACTGGAATCTCTAGCATTTCTTAAACCCAGAACCACACTCTTCCCTTGCCTGAAGTCAGCTCCACACAGCAGCCCCTCTGAGTGAAGACGGCAGCCCTCCTTGGGACAGCTGATACTCACCCTTAGCTCCAAGCAGACTGAGGCGGGACTCTAGAGTAGACAGTGCTTTCTCATGCTGGGTGAGGAGCAGGGAGGGAGACGAGATCAGAAGGGCCTAGACCACACTGCAGCATTGGAAATGGGAGTCGGCGGCCTGGCTTAGGCTCCTCATTCACAAGGCTGCCAGGTGTTCTAGCCTGGGGGGCCAGGGGTCCACTGTAAGGGGGGGGAGTCCAAGTTTTGGATGGCATGTGGACATTCCAAAACTATCACCCAGAAAACTCATCCCTAATGGGAAGTCTGGGGAAGTGTAACATTTGCACCCCCTCTGCCTCTACCCTGGTGGACTCTAGAAGGGTCACTTGGACTTGGCAGTGACCAGCAGCCGAATATCCTGTGCCAGTGGGCGACAAGGCTTCCCAGAGCTTGGGGGAAGCTGGAGGAAAAACCGAACTATTCTTCTGAGTTCTCAGGGCTGGCTGCTTTGCTCCCAAAGGAGCACCCCCTGCTGAGTGTATGTGTTGTGGGAGTCACAGTCCAAGACTAAGATAATAGTAAAGGCTTTATTCCATTACAATTAGAGCTGCTTGCAATGTTTTCTTGAGCCCAGACAACTCCTCCATGGTTTTGTGGCCCAAGTGTCTGAAGGTATCACAGAGTCCTACAGAGAAACAACTTGGGGGCTATGCTGGTAGATGCTGAGTTCTTTGTAATTTAAGACTCAGCAAAATAGCAGCACAACTCACAATAGCCAAGTGCTGGAAGCAACCTAAGTGTCCATCTGTAAATGAATGGATCAAAAAACTATGGTACATTTACACAATGGAATACTACGCAGCAGAAAGAAAGAAGGAGCTCCTGCCCTTCCTGACAGCATGGATGGAACTGGAGAGCATTATGCTAAGTGAAGTAAGCCGGGCGGTGAATAAATACCATATGATCTCATCTATAAGTGGAACCTAATCAACAAAACAAACAAGAAAAATATAACCAGAGACATTGAAATAAAGAACAAACTGACAGTAACCAGAGGGAGATGGGAGGGGATAACGGGGGGCGGGGAGGGGGAAGGGCCATCAAGGAATATGTGTAAAGGACACATGGACAAAGCCAAAGAGGGAAGGATCAAGGGTGGGAGGTGGGGATGGCTGGGGTGGGGGGAGTAGTGGAGGGGGAATGGAGACAACTGCACTTGAACAACGATAAAAAAAAATACATCTCAGACATTTTCATACTTACACTGAGATAAAAATCATAGATCTTAAGTGTACAATTCATGCAGTTCTAGAAAATGTGTACTTTCATGAACTAACACCATAATCAAGATAGAAAATATTTGTATCACTATGCAAAATTTCCTTATGTAGTTTTCCAGTCAAAGGCCACAGCTATTACACTAGGCCACAAAAATTCTGATTTATATCACCGCAGTTTTACTAGTTGTACAATGCATACAGATGTATTTTATTGTCTGTATACTTCTGTGTCTGGCTTCTTTTGCAAAGTATAGTTGCTTGAGAGCCAAAAAAAATTCAATGGGAGATACAAGTTTTCAGGGTGCTCAGCAAAAACTACACTGGAGCCAGATGCTTCAAATTCCTGGGCAGTTTCTGAAAGCAAAGTGTGGTGGGTGGAACCAGGAGCATCTTCAGGGAAAACCAAGTCTGTCCTTCCTATCTAGGCACTGGGTTCATTGTTTGAAGCCTCAGCTTTCCGTCTATAAAATGAAGAGTGTGTTCACTCCCCATACCCAATGCTTTGGAAAGCTTCAGCATCCAATTGGCTCTAAATCCATGTTAGTTCTTGTTACCTTGAAGAACTAGACAGGCTTTCTGGCTGTGGTGAGTACAGACTAGAAGAGGCTCTTTCCAACTATTAAATATTTTCCTCAAAGAAATGCTGGCAGGAAGGGAATAAACTGTTTTCTTGACCTTGACTTTGACAACTTCTGCACATAACTGGGCACACGGTGTCCCCCTGCACCCATTTTCTGCACCCCCGCAGCATGCCCCACATGGGTCCCAGGAGGATTACATACCTGGACGGAGAGGGCATTTTACTGCAGACAACCTGCACTGCATGAAGGGAGAGAGGTTACTATCAGATGGCAGGAATGAAATAATTGCAATATGGAGGTTCAAGTGTCAAGCTGTGGGAAGGAAGGAATTCTGTCACTTTGGAGAGTGTGATTCTTTGCTTTCTAGCTACAGCAAATCAGCTGTCTGGAGTCACAGTTCCAGAGGCAAAATAAGTAGTTGGAAAGGAAGTTTCTCTGCTTTCCAGTTTTTATGAGTTCGTGAATGGGTGAGGGGGGGAAGGGTAGACCTCATAGAGGGTTTAGGCACCAGGGTGGGCTTCTGGCAATCTCAAATCCCAGGGCTGAGCTTAGATTCTCTGCCAAACAGGCACCCATGCTTGGAAAGTTATTCTCAGTAGCTCCAAATTTCAGCAGGAAGTGTTTGTCATCTGCCCCAAATGGAAACCTTCCTCAACTTGCCGGTTGAGAAAAATTGAAAACCTGTGACTCCTGCCAGAATGCTATAAGGAACTCTCCAGCAAACTTAAAAGATGAAAAGAAAAGAAAATAGATATTAAAAAGGAATGGAATCAGCAAATTTTACTCATTCCAAGAAGCAACCTCCCTCCTACGCACATTTTCCCCTCTGGTGAGTGGCTGCTTCTTGTTGATGATTGATAGGTGCCCCTCTGTCATTGTGTGCTTTAAAGAACATCACCAATGCCTGATATCTGAAGACCCAAACATAATTTAAAATAGCCATGGCAGCCCAGCCTGCAGGTTGAACTTGAGTCCAGAAATGACAACCAGCAAATGGTATCTACTGATATTCCTCTGAAATGGCTTTGGGTGTAGGGAGGGGAGCCAAGCCAGCCAGCCAGTGTGAGTTGACTCAGGACCACAAAGAGATGGGCGGGGGTGCAGTGCTGACAGCCCTTTGGCTTCGCATGCCTGCTGACCGGTGGTCAGGGGTGCACAAATACCACGGGGGGATTCATTTAACTTTCCTCAGAGATGGCCTGGCACGCAATGACAACCACATTCCTGGAATCCTGCCTAAATGCCGGGAGTGCTGTAAATGTGAACCACGGACTCTAAAGAGCAATTTCTTTTTATTGACAGATTTCCTCCTTTTCTTAAATCCAACATCTCTGTATGCACCTGTGCAAACCTTTGTTTTGTTCATCTCAGGGCAGAGGCTGATGAGTGCGGGCTCAGTGCAGTGAACCGAGATGGTGCTGAAGAGCGCTGCGGTTCCTGTCTGTGGGCTGGGCCAGGGGCCCAGCAAACCCTCCCCTGTTCAGGGTGAGAAGCTGTGTTCAGCCAAGCCTGGCTTTCCCAGGTGCAGGAAGAGAGAGTCCCCAGGGGTTCTTAAGACCCTCAGAGTAGGGGCCTAGCCCTCGCAGATCTTTTCTGAAGTCCACCTGGATGCTTATTTGGCATGTGTGGGACTTGGTCTCCGCCCCCAAGGAGTTTCTGGTTCCTTGTGGAGATGTGACACACACGGGTGGGACCGCAGTGGACAGTGCCAAATGGCTTCTAACGGCTGAACACTTGATCATGTATAGCTACTTTTATTTGTTCTGTGGACCTTTCTAATGTATGCCTTGAATAGAATATGTAATACTCAAGGGTTTGGACTCTGTCTTGATCCAAGAAACATTTGTTGAGAACCTACTACCTTCCTGGCACCTGTGCTGGGGAATGTAGGGTAGGGGTGTAAATATGAATGACGAGCACTGTGAGAATTTCATAGATTGTTAGCAGGGCAAATTGATGCATGAGCTACCAGGAATTATAATGCAATATGGTGGGTACTAGGAAGAGGTACAGCACAGAGTGACTGCCTGCCTGAGGAAGGCTTCCCTGGAGGCCATGGTATTTGACTTTGGTCTTGAATGGTCAGAAGGGAGTTCATTCCAAGCCTCAGAAGAAGGGACTAGAAGGCAGTATCCTGGATGGAGGAAACAGTACTGATGGGTATAAAGTATGAAAAAGCATGTTGTGTTTTAGGGTCAACAAGACATTTGCTGGAGTATAAGAATGTCTTTGTGGTCCAGGGGTTAGGGATGGAGAGGGGCAGGAGATAAGGTAAATGAATTTATTTGGGGTATCGTTTTAGGAAGGGCTAAGGACACTATGGTGAAGAGACTGGACTTTATTATATGGGCAACAGAGAAGCATTGAATGTTTTTGAGCAGTGGTGAGGTCAGATGTGGGTTCCAGAAAGATCACTCTGGCCACAGCATGAAGACTGGACTGGAATTAGAGGGATCTTGAAAGCAGCAAGGTTCCTTATGGGTCAAGTGTAAACCGACTAGTTCCGTTAGGAGCTAGTGAAGACTTGAAGATTGAGAAGAGGGAACTGAGTGGGTATTCACTGCGAGATTTACTCAGCAAACATTTATTGAGTGCCTCTCAGAAGCCAGACACAGTGCCAGGGCCTGGGGATAGAGTAACGTACAGCATAATCCCGCCCTAAAGGAGTGGGAAGTCCAGCCAGAGAGACAAGCAATCGAGCAGTTACCTGATGGTGTGTTAGGGATATAGCAGAGGTATGGGTAACCCCTAGGAAGCCAGGAAGTGGATAACTGGGGCAAGAGGCTCTGCGTGGAGGCCAGAGGAGCTCAGCACAGACATCGCAGGGGCAGGATGTCTAATCTGGTTGCTGAAAGATGAGCTAGTGTTTACTATGCCAACAAAGAACTGGAGATCAAGAGAAGCGTTCCACTTGAAGGGCACGTTCGCAGGTTTGAAGGCATGGGGGTCCAGGTGAGAACAAACCAGAGGACTGTAATGAGTTCGGCCTGACTAGAGCCCAAGGTGAGTATGGAGGAGGAACAGGGACAATGCTGCAGAGACATGTATGGGTCAGGTCATGCTGGGCTTTGCCTGTCATCCCAAAAATGTGGAATGCATGTTGGTGGTTTTCAACCCTGTTTTAATGGCAGAACGCTTTGGTTGGGACAGTTTTAGCCAGCACCCCAATTATAAAACAGAAAAGTGAAGCAGCTTCAGTTCAATTAGATATGAGATTGGATATGAGAAGTTTAGCACTTCCTCTCCCCTGGTCTCTCTTTGACCCCTCCAGTTCACCCTAAAAGCAACTGAAACAGTTTGAGAACCACATGCAGCAGGGGATGGTGATGTGGGTTGGCGGATGTGGCGTTAGAGGGTTTTAAAAGCAATGCCACGATTCCCAGGTTTTTGGTTTCGTTTTAATGGTGAAGAATATGGAAGTGCTTAGAACCTAGTAGGTGCTCAGCTTGCGTGTCTGAGTGTGTGTGTGTGCGTGAGAGAGAGAGAGACAGACAGGCAGACAGACAGACATGAGCAGTGCCCTGGGAAGGGTAGGGGTTTGGAATCAAGGATGCCGAGTTCTGTTTTAAACAGAGTGGCTTAAAGGCACATCCAGAACATCCCCGTGGCTCTAGTAGGCGCCTGAAAATATGGGTGTGGCCTCTAGGCAACGGCGAATGCTGCAGTCGCATCCTTGTGAATTTTGCTGTGTACGTGGTAGCTGAAGTTCTGGGCTTTGGCACAATAGCCTAGAACTGTATACAATAAAAAGGAGGTAGAGCTTGGGGGACCACTGACAATTAGAAGCAAGTGGAAGAGAGAAGGCAGGGAAGGGACTGAGAGAAATGTAGGGGAGGAAGCAGGCAAGGGCAGCATCTCAGAAACCGGGTAAAAAAAAGGTTAGAAAATAAACATAAGCTTAAACATGTCATTGGTATTTAATAGTTGGTGCCTGGAAATGAAAAAGGAATAAAGGCATTTCGTTGGCATAGCATATTCCTTTTAAAATAAATCTGAAGCATACTTATTTTTCCCAGAAGTACACACCCTTTAATACATGAGTGTAGATGAGTCTAGCAAAATAACAACAGCAGCGCCCACAATATAAACATTCTCGTTGTTGTTTACTGGAACTACCCCTCTATCCTCTCCAGGGATAAACAAATTCTCCCCAATTTCTCTGCATTCAAATTTTTACATTCAATTGAGTGTTCATTCTGAGTTTAAAATGATTCTGTGACTATGAATGCTTAGAAACTTGTGCTTTGGTAAATTAAAAACAATTTCCCTAAAGTGATGGGCTCATTTGAAATCCATTTTTTTCTTACTTGCTTTGATTTTTGTAGCCTAAATTGTAAGGCATATTCCTCCGATTGTACCTGTCAAAGGGTCCGGCTCCACTGGGGGTGGGGGAAGGCTGCATCCCCCCATTATGGGGGGATGCGGGCACTCAGTGGGGCTCAGTGGATGCTTATTGAATGAATGGTGGACTGTTGTCCCCCCAACGATGAATCTACATGTCAAAGGTGTCTGTATTCGGTGAAATGAAAAAGAAAGCACTTGTACCCGAGTAATTAGAGATGAAAACTCCTGCTTGCTCTTCATCTTTTTTGTGGGTACAGTACTGTGCTCAGGTGCTTCCCTCTGAAATCCCATTACAGTTGCTGGCTCTATTAACGCTTCTTGAAGAAAATCTTTTCTAAAGAATAGACAATAGGACATGCCTTTGAATTCCCCAAGACTTGTATTCCCCAGATTACTCAACATCTGGATTTAGTTTATTCTTTCAACAAATATTAGTTGAGTGTCTACTATACGTTAGGCCCTGAGAAAACACAGTGAATAAAGCCTGGAAGATCCCGTCGTCACGGAGCATACATTCCGGCCCGAGGAGACAGGCGACAACCAACAGGGGCATAATGTGTGTCCGAGGCCAGTGCTGAGAACAAAAATAACACGGGGAGAGAGGTAAACAGCGATGGAGGAGGGCCTGTGGTTTAGACTGGCAGTTAATGAAGGAGAACAGGTAAACCGAGACCTGAAGGGGGAAAGCTATGTCTGCCCAGAGGGCGCTGCCGTGTGCTCAGTTCCGGCCCCCAGCCCACCCCAGCCAACACGGGGGTGCGTTGTGGGGAGCACGCGCTTTGTAAATGCAAGCATCACCCAACCAAGAGCCTTGCAGCCTTGTAAACGTTATGATAAATAGTTTTTAGATCAGCGATTTTCAACCCATGTGTCACAAGAATTTTTCGAACATGCAGTACCTGGCTCTTCAGTCAGGGGCACTGACCTCTTTTCCCTTAGACTGTCAAATAAAAAAATGACCACAGCCAACACAGCCATAGCTGTCTGGTATGGATGCCCTGTCTTGAACCATAAGTATATAGGTCATATAACGGTTGCATCGTATTGGTCATGTCCCATAGTAAGGTTGTGTCTAATTGGTTAATTCTTGGTATCAGAAACCCTTATATGCAAGTTTAGGTGCCTGACTTTTTTTTTAAAGTCACTTTAGAGCAAAAAAGATAGGTAATTACTATTATTTTTTGTAAATCTATCAAAATTATACCTATTTTTGGTCATATTGGCAAAAATACATATTTCTTGGTGAGCTGCAGAATTTTAGTAATTATTGTGCCATGAGATGAAAAAGGTTGAAGATCGCTGGCTTAGATAATAGCTGTTAAAAATCAACTCTTCTATTGTCATTGTAAGACAATTTTTGTGAGTGAGTTTAAAATTTTAAAAAGAAAAACTTTTATAATGCAAAAATCCAGAAGGGCCAAAAGTTCTTAGAAATGACTAAAATGACCTACTAATATTCCCTCTTTTTTTTTAATGATGTCTCTTGCTCCCCTGCTGAGCCCACACATTATATCTCGTTTCACATCAAAATGAATTTTTACTGTTAAGTTTGAAAACCACCTGAAAATAGCAATTAACACTGGAAAAGCTGACAGAACCTCAAGTGTATTGGCATGGTGGGTGCTGCTCTAATTATGTGCCTGAGTGTGTGCACGTCCCGTCCGTGTAAACACAGTGTGAAAACACACTTGACGTCTGGGACAGTGTATCAGTGTTTTTTCTTGCAGGTAAATGAGGGAAAGAGTGACAGGGAGAGAGAACTGATCAAATTTTCACAGCACTGTTAGGTACTGTAGATACCTCTAGTCTTACATCTATTCAACCTGTTTTTCAAACTATGTTCATATTCATCACCTCATCTGATTCTCACAGCTTGCTGTGGTGGGGGAAAGGGGCCGGTTTTGTTCTTCCCATTTGCTGGATGAAGAAACTCTCTGGGTCAGCTAGGATGGCTTGAGTTTTTCATCTGCCAAATGAGATTACACTAACATCTCAAGGTCCATTCTAGCTGAACAGCTTTATAGTTTTCTGATTTTCCTTTCTGCCACACAGTTCTTTCTTGTATTCGCCAACCCCTTCTGTCAAATGCAGTGTGTCCCATGCAAGGTTGTTGGGAAAGTCTGAGAGGTTTGAAGGAAGGTGGAAGCACCTAGCACCGTGGTGGCTATTATTGTTATTGTCATCACTAGTACTAAGAAGGAGGCAATGTCATGTACAGGAAAGAGCATTGGCATTGGAGTCAGATAAATTTCCTGTCATTTACCAGGCGTGTCATCTTGGCCAATTATTCAACCTTTCTGAGCATCCTGTAAGATGGAGCTGATGGTCCCTATGGTGTTGGTGGTTTGAAGACTCAGGGAGACTATGTAGAGCACCTCTCCCAGCATCTGACACGTACCACGTGCTCAAATAACTAGCTGGCAGGTGTGAATGATAAACCACCTTTCATAAGAAACCAAGATAGACTTTCATGATTCCCCCAAAACCTAATGTGGCATTTCATCAAGGTGAAGTGTAACCTTGAAATTAACAGAAGCATACAGTCATCTTTTAAACAAATAGAAAGAAAAGAAGATTCTGAAGCTTAGTCATTTTGTGCACATCTAGGAAGGAAAGGAAAAAGTCCACACACACCCAGTAGTTAGCCCACAATCATTATGGAGTTTCAGGCTGGATGGTCTTCTGAAATCTGAAGTATGTTTTATTCAAGTCTTCCCCTTCTCCCCACTGCAACAATCTTACAAGGTTGTGCAATTTATTTAGAGAAGCCTGTTTACCCTCTGTGTACCACTTTCTTTGAAAAGCAATCATTCGAGTACTGTGAGGAGCTGCTTTGCTACAGTGATGCCCATTTTAAAGGATTCATTGAAACTGGAAACCCAGACCCTTGTAGACTTGTGTCTGACAGCATGGTCGCAGATAAGGCTGGCGGGACTGAACTGTGAACCTTCTCCAGTAGGGGTTGTGATAACTTGTCTCCATGGAGGAG
>PVKU01003963.1:117500-161440 GCA_004027475.1 Anoura caudifer
GGACGTATGTTTAGAAATAACACTGTTGTTGTTTTGATGGCCACCAAAAGCCATGTGGTTCTTTCTAAATAGACAACAAATCATCTGTAAATAGAACAAACTCCATCCAAGAAAACAGAATGGAGTCACTTCAGTGATTGTACCACCATCAGACCTTAGGAAAATGGATTAGAAAGTAAGGACTGGGTTGCCCTTACGTTCCAGTAGAAAAGGAAAAGCAGGCTCATGGCTCCTGTCCTTAATAGCGAGGGCATGTCACAGTTTGGGAATGCAACATGGAAGAAATATGTGCAAAGATTCAAGTTCTGCCGCAGACCTACTAATCCAGGACAGCGCTGAGTTGGAGCCATTCATTTAGCCTCAGGGTAGAGTCGGGGAGGTGTGTCTGATTTGAAACAATGGAAGAATTGGTTTCTTGTATAATTAAGAGAATTATTTATTTCTGACCCTTATAAATTAAAAATTGGCTCAAAAATATTAATTTTGTCTTTATAAATAGCAAATTATTATTTGCTAGAATAACGTATAAATATGACTATCACAATTATTCTAGCCAGTGAGGAAATGTGTACTTCAGATTTGAGAATGCCGATCAGATTTTAAAATCTGTCTTGGGAAGGCCCGAGGAACTTCACTTGAATAGTACCAAAGCTTACTGCTCTAATTATTGGGAAAAGTTTTTCTCCTCGGAGAAAAGAATTTTTGAATTACTTATCATTAATGTGTAAGAAGTAACTGGAGAGTTTTTGAAATGTCTCAGGCTCCACAAGCCTTTCCCGAGTGCCCCGGTGTTGCCACAGTCTCCAGCCAGTGATCTGGGAGGCCTGATTCCTGGGGCGCTGGCAGGGGACAGAGAGGACCAAGAGTGGAAGCTGCTATGCCAATAGGCTGCCTGGTGCAGATGAACCAGACCCAGGTCTGCGTTCACTGAAGTACGTGCCTTACAGGTCATGGAGTCACAAATGCAATGCAGCTGTTTATGAAAAACACCCTACCCACACCAAACCCCGCCCCCCCAGAATTTCTCATCTTGATGCATAGTGTTGACTGTCTATGCCACTGAGTACTACTTTGAGTTGCTTTTTTTAAATTTTTTTTCTCAGAACAATAGGTAAGAAGTCTTTATTATACTCAACATTAAAATCTGGTAAAAATTCCTAATTGAGTCTCTTTACCTTTTTTTTTTCTATTATCATTTATAGTTCCAAAAGGAAAACCAGGATATATATGATGAAAACATTCATTATCCACTTCTTCTTATTTTAACCAAAAGTGGAGAGAAGATTTAGCTGCTCAAACGATGAAGAAAACACCAAGTGCACAGGGGATGTTTTACAAAAACAGAAATCTGTAACAGGTACAACATGCAGCAAGCCATCGGCGGGCTCCCTGAGACTCTCCGGCCCCCAAGACTTGGGCCCCCACCACCTTCGTGACATTCCACGTATGGATTATGGAGTTCCCCAGTCCTCACCCACACTATTTCCCAGCCACCCCCAACCCCTCTTTTTTCAGTCTGCTTGTTGCTCTTCCTGCACCAAACCTTTGTCTGTCTTTAAATATCTGCAAAAATAGCCTGTCTGAGATTTGAATTGGACTTGTGAGCATCCTAAAAATGTTTACCTCTAGTTGAGGCAAAATTTCTTTTTGTGATTGCCACAAAAATATCTTGCTTGGTCTTTGTTCCATTTTGGTGGCAGTAGTTTTTAATCTGTAAAACAGCAAAATGAAGATTCTATTCTGGTTAATAAAAATAAAGGATATATCATTCCGATCTCCCTTAAATTAATAGTCTGAAAGCTGCCATCTCTTTTTCTACCTCCCTCGCTCATTCTTCTTTTTCCTTTTAAACAGGATGGTTTTTTTCCCTAGATGTATAAGAAATGACTACATCAGCCCAAAGCCTCGTAAACTGACCGTTTGTCCTCTGGACACAATAGCGTGGCCAGCCCTCTGCTCCTCCTCTCCAATTATGTGTGATTAGTCTCAATGTGTTGTGTCAAGGAGGAGGAGTGTGCTGAGTGCTTATTATCTGTTTAGGTACAAGAAGAGCACATTTAGGCTCTGACTATGAATGAAAAGTGAGCCTTTATCAGGGCTCAAATCTAACTGCTGCTGTTCTCTAGGCCTCTTTCAAAATAGGTCCTTTGCAGAAAAATTTTGAATAAATGGTTGAGAAACTAGATTGCAACCAGGGGGAGTTTTTAAAAACTCAATCACACAATTATCTTATTTAAAGTAAGTATATATTGTTATAGGTTGTGATTCAAGTTTATAGTAAACATTTAATAGGTACTACCTAGGATTGAGAGAGAATGACTTTTCTGCAGGGAACCCAAGCATATTCTTGCCTAGTGCATCCAGGAGATGCTCTAATGCCTTTTGTGGAAATTCAGATGTTTATCTGTAAGGGGTCATCTGTGCCCACTTTAGTAGTCACGTCATTAGTAGGTTAGCTATACATCCGCATATCCTTATAAGCATGTATTTAGTGTGATACAATTAAAGGGCGACTGTGGGGGGAGATCTTTTGCATGTTAAACAAACTTAGCTGTCACAAAAACAGTTGACTCTCAAATGTCTTCTCTGCTCCCTTCTATCATCAAACAAATTTTTCACCATCAGTTTGCATGTCCTTGTATTCACCACTTTTTCTGCTCCATTAGAGCACCTAGATGGATCTCGAAAGGCACAGGTCAAGTCGCAGTTAGATCATACATTTCTTTCTCACAAAAACTTGAATTGCAATGCCAAGTGATGGGCTAACATCACAATAACAGCAATTTATTCCTCTTTGGATAAAACAGCAGTCTATTCTCAGTGCTAGATAAAGACCAGGGCAATGCAAACCAGCCATTTAGCTGAGTAGTTCAGCTAGTGGCAGCTCTCCTTTGGCGACTGTATAGGTTGCACACTGGCTTCATATTTTCTTGTTTAAAAATTAGAATTTGGAATGTTTTAAAAGGCAACACAGGTAGTTCCATTTGTACTTGTGAAAATACAGCAGAAATGATTTCTTCTGTAAAACCTACAACTAAATCTGCCAGACAAAGGAAACCCATCTCTGCAGTGGCACCTAAGATGGTCTGTTCTTCTCTCTCTCTCTTTTTTTAAATACAGAACAGCAGAATCATGAGATTATTTCCATTTTTCCTCATGAAAATACATGAATTGGCAAGAATTCAATTTGCATTTGTGCGTCCTGTGTTTATTTCTCTGAGAGAAAGTGTATTTTAAAAAGTAAACCAGTAATGTCTTTTTTTTAGTATCTAAGAATGGTGTGTACAGTTACCTAAGCTTGAGACAGGGCATAAGAATGGAGCTGTTCTTACCAAGAGATATTTAGTAAAAAATGCACTTATTGTGGGATTAAAACCTAGAGGACCTCTTGTGAAATGTTTAGGGTTTCATAGATCTCCTCTTTATGGGATCCTCATCTAGAAATGTCTCTAGCCAGGCTCTTTGGAAGTTTGTGAGAAACTAATGTACATTATTGAATAACTTAAGAGTGTTTTTTATTTTCTCACATTTTAATGAAATCCCAATATTGACAAGGGGGAAATATAGCTGCTTTAGAAAGTTTATCCACTTACATTTCTTTTGCACTTTATAATTAAGAATTATTTCTATGCATCAGTATTGGGTTGTATAATTGCAACTGAAATGTCCCATTCCGTAATTGTCTATTATGTAATTAATTATGCATATGTTTGTTTTAAAAGAAGCCTGTCTGCTTAGGAAATCATAAGAATTATTATGATATTCCTCTTCCCACTGTACCTGTATCTTCATGATTTTCCTTTGCCATACTAAGTAGATTTGGTGGATATAAGAACATTTCTAACATCACCCATGGTCAGTTCCAATGCAGTGATATGAACAGCCACATACAAGTTGGTTATAAGAAATATATTTTATTTTATATCAAGACATATGCTGTGAATTGGGATAAAAGTGCTAGAAAGGACTACCTAAGAGGCTGATGCCATTTTGTATAAATTGGGTATTTTGTTGGCTTTTTGACTGAGCATGAAAATGTAACTTCCATTAGGGAAGGGTAATTTAGGTGCTCAGTATTCAGCAGAAAACTTGTCTGGGCCATAAAAGCTTTTCTGGCTGGTTCCTCGGGTGTTTTCAGAGACGAGCTGCCTGCCCCTTGCTGATTTTCCCTTTGGCTTCAGTAGGGGCTGAATTTACCACTGCATACCTGTTGAATCAATTTGGGGGATCCAGCAGTTAACTGAGTGAATGGAAGGATTAGTGGCCCTCTGGAGCCCTATTGCAACAGCCAGGTGTCTGTCCTAAACTAGTTAACTGCTTTTGACAGTTGAAGAACCTGGTTTTAATACCATGGGCAGGAAAATGTTGGGGTAGTGTTTTTTTTCCTTCTGTCCACTACCAAAGTGGGGCATACCTTCCCCTAAGGGTTAGACTTGTTTTTCAAATAGAAACAAACCATTCCCTTCCCTCAACCCAGCTTCCATGGAGTTTGTCTTTGTGCATAGTCAGCATTTGACTCGTTTCCAATCAATGCCAATCAATTTTGTGGCACTGTCTAGCAGGGTGCCGGGGGGGGGTCGTGGGGAGCAGGGCAGGATAGCCACTCAGAATCAAAGTGTATGTAGGCACACCGTACATGCAGACACACTTACAGGGAAGATTAAGCTGTTTAGATCCCAGATCGGGGCTCCAGTTCCTGGACTCCAACCCAGATCAAAATCTGAGTTGAGACTGTATGAAATGTCATACTTCTGATTATATCACATAAAGATTGATTTGAAAGTCAGACTAGGTCTCCTTCACAACTGAATTTCGACATAGGGCAAATGTTTTCCTGAAAGCAAGCAGTTTTCAAATTAAAAAGGAGCCTGTTGGTGTTTAAGAAACCATTAAGCCTGAAACACCAGTTTCAATTCTCAGATTTTGTTTTACCCAGAAAGCTCACTGCCCAGGCCGTGGCTGAGTGTTCATGTGTTCTCTACCCTGGAAGTCTGTGCACTTGGAGTCTACATTTTGCCTTTTCTGTCCCCTGACTTTTCAATTAATACATTTTTTAATAGATAAAACAGATCATACTGTGACTTCTAAAATGTCAACAAGCTTGTGAACAGAAACGTAATAAAATGACTAATAGGAGATTCAATAGTTAATAGAGGGCCTGAAGTGTGAGCAAATACAGTAGCTGTATATTGGAAACTGTGCAAGTGAAGATGGCTTTAGTATTGCAAACTGAGGAAGAAAATTGTTTTTAATTAGCACCTTCATAAGAACTGCTGATTAATACTGTTTTGTTTGGTGAAAAGCTTTCAGCTGAGTAATTTGTACAGCCATTACAACAGTTTTGTTAGAGCGGGACTCCTGTTGTTAAACACAAACAGCAGATGATAATGGTGGAAGATGAGTTTGTCATGTAACAATTTACCTTATTGAAAAAAGCTTTATATAAAAACCAATACAGTAGGTACTAGCAGAAATCACATATTTTAAATCCTTCCAAAATTGCAGTGTGCCATGCTTGTGTTTCTTTTCTTTTTTTTTTTTTTCCAGGGACTAGAAGCAGATTTTATATCATTTATAAAATTATATACACAATTTAAAGGTGGAGTAGCATGGACGGACCACTTTCTCAGCAGTGGTTTGCATTGGAGCCGCACAGGGCCCATGTATTCAAACACTTTCTAACTACACAAAGCAGGTTGGCAAATGGAATCCTAATTAAATAATGTTACTCAGATGCAAATTTGCACTGGGGACTGGATGTAGGGAAATAAGAATTGGTGTTTCTGCCTTAGGTGGGTTTATCACACACAGGATCTTTTAAAAAAATCTCTCTTTCTCAAGAGAAGTTTAATTAACCTTTTTTTTTTTTTTTTCTGGAGGTGTTTTAACCGATCAGGGAAACGTGTGCCCATTCGATGAGACCTGACCAGGGAATAAGGCTGATTTCAGTGAATTCCCATCAAATGGCTATTGCCCCAGCCCGAAGCATAGGAACTTTTTTCTTTTTAAATAAAATGCAGTGGTAAAGCATATTTGCATTAAAATATTACACTAACCAAGGCTGGTAAAAACTGTAAATTATTGGAGTGGCGTAATAGAGCATGAGATTTTTTTTTTTAAGACAGGCCTTCGGGGTAATAACAAGGGTTGAGGCTCACGGCAGTGCCAAATAAGCTTTAGACAGCATAATAGTCTGCAAAGAAAGCCACAGAGCACTAATGTGAAGGAAGAGCTGTCCACCACATGCAGCAAAAATCACCAAAGGTCATTTTATGGTAGCAATTGTGACATAAAATTGGTGGTCATGCTACATGTCTAATACTCAGCACAGCTTTATAAATGATGGGCCCCTAGCGATGGCTGTCATTAAGTGCTTTCATCATAATAAACTTTAAACTGTTGGCTTTATGAATCGCCGGCTAGCTTCAGCTGTTCGTTGGATGGAGCTTGCAGTGCCTTAAGTGTGACAAGACCTATTAGGAATCGCAACCATGTTTCAAGCGTACTTGGCTTCCCCTCTCCTGGGGTGATTGCTGCCTATTAAACGGCGTCTGGGAAGATTTTCCTCCGGCAATCTCTGATCAAGAGCTTTTTTGGGCTTTGACCTGCATTTCCTTCAAGACTTTCTCTGAGGAGTTTTATAAGAGCAAAACTCCAGAGGATTTATAGCCACTTCTGATTAATACCTTTCCAGTTTTTCTAGCAACTCCCCCACTGCTGCATAGAGAAAAGCTTTCATTGTTCCTGAGGTGCTTATTTTGTGACCTTTTCTCTGCTTCCTGATTCCCTCTAACGTGTTCTCTCAGTGAAATCCTCGGGGTGGAACCAAGACAGTTGGTGAAGTTGTTACAGCTGGAGAGACAGAAGGGAAGAGGGAAGCTTTTATATTTTTAAAGAATTCCATCCCTGGCAGCCTGGCCCCGCCCCGTTAAAATCCCCGCTGTGACGTCACCGGCCGCCCGGGGTACCCACCGCATTCTTAATGAGCCCTCGGTGGAAACTGAGCCGGCGCAGAAAGATTTCATGATTCAAATTACACTTTCATTAACCTTTGGCATAGGAAGTCTTTTAGTTTCTATAAATCTTACAGTGGCTTGCCGTCTGCCCTACTGACGTGAATAATAAATGTTTGGGGAAATCGCTCTTAAAAAACCCGGGGTATTTAATTTAGAAGGCCTAAAGACATATTTCAGAATCACTTAGCAAGAACTTTAATTACTTCTTGTTGCCTTTTCTAACTTGGAGGTCGCCTCCCCCTCCAGTTTTCTTATGCTTCACTCAGACGTTTGAAAGATGGTAAAGGCTTTCAATGTCTAATTCCCTGTCTTAATACTCTTATTTTAACACTCAATACTCTTTCTTTCCAGCTAAGTCGTGTCCTAAAAGGTAGTTCGGGGCATGTCTCAGGTGTGGACCTTTACACAATTAAATTAGCAAGCCTCCGAGGGGGAGGATTAGAACTCAGCCCGGAACACCTGCGGATCGCAGGGCAGAGCCGAGTTCCCGAAGGGCAAGGCTCTCCCCAGCACCAGCGAGGGTCTGCCCGCGTGGTAGTCTCGCTCACCAACTCGTCTCACCAGATTTTGCAGGCTAAGCTATTCTTTTCCTGGGAGCAGGTTTCTGTGGCTGTCAGAGTGAACAGGAAAACCATTAGCGAATGTGTCAAGCCGAAGGGAAAACGGGTTGGAAGACTCATAGCTTTTCACATACAAAGGCATCCACCCACCCGCCCCGCGAGCCAGCCAAGGGTGGACAAGTGCATTTGGAGCCTGCTGCCCAGGTGCAAGGGGTGGGGGCGGGGCGGGCTGCAGAAGGCCCCAGAACAAAGGCGCCTCCAGGGGCCTGAGCCGAGGTCACCTGCTGCCTCCAGGCTAGATTAAGGAAGACTGGAGAGGGCATTTGGAGGAAATGATGCTGTTCTTTGGGAAATCAATTCATCCCACCTTTTATGGGATATTTTGTCCTTCCTCTTCGGGAGTCGCAGGCAAATGGGCTTCCAGGTCCCTCAAAATCAGTTATGAACCGGCCCCTGTGTGAAGAGGCGGCACCTTCCCCGGCCTGGGCTCCTTCAATAGCCGGTGCCCCCTCAGAAACTCTTTCTGCTCTTTGCAACGTCCCACTTCCCTCCTATCCCTCCTTTGGGCTCCCCCGCCCGTCTACCCAGGCTTCTTTCATAATTAGACTGGAAGTGGAACTTTCCCCCACTCCCTTATTTTGAGATTTCTTTTTCCCCAGTGACCTGGGCTGCACTTTGCCCCCACTCCCTGCTTGCCAATCCCCTCGGGGTTAGGGCCTCCCCCGCGCCATTCTCGCAGGCTGCCCCTCCTTGAGAGCCCTGGGAGGCCCAGCCTCCCAGAGTCCGATCTCCTTCCAGCACTGAAGCCCCCTGCGGAGGAAGGAAGAGGCCTCCTCAGAATGAATGGCTGGTAAGGAGGTTTTTAATTTGTCTGGAGCTACAAGAAAACAGCCTCAGAGCAGCGTCCCTCCCTCACCTCGTTTGGAAGCCCCTCTGCCTTCGCGGTGGGCTCTGACGCTTCGCTCTCCTAGGCCAGGTCCGCGGGGCACGTTTGGCCGAGGGATGCGAAAATACTGGTTTGCGGTGTGAGAAATCGCCGACTCAATCTATAATAAGGCCTCTGCTTTGTAAAGTAAATTCAATTTTTTTTTTATAGCTTGCAGTCTACCAATGTGGGAAATTTGGGACTTTAGCCCGTTTCTGGCAGATAGGATCCGACAGTGAACTCAGCCCATCATTGCCTTGCTTTGCAACCTGCCTTCTGTGGGCCGAGCTCTCCTTGAGCTTGGGGGACATCACCAGGCTATTCCCAACACACGGGAGGGTACATTTAAAAGCTTTGCCCACCTGACCTATGGTTTCACCTCCAGGTGCATTAGCCCTCATTTTCCTACCCAGGCTTTATTTTTAGGAACACAGGCCACAGCCCCGACTGGCCTATGTTTTGAGTGGAAGGCAGTTTCTCTTTTTCTCGAGGCCAAATCACTTACATAAGCAGCATCTCATGATCCCAGGAGAGAAAAGAAGAAAGCGGTACAGAGCTCCTGGGCTGCCCGAGGTCTGTCCTCTCCACTGGGTGCTCCTGGTCAGCCCAGTTCCAACCCTGTAAGACCACCCGGGCTGGGTGGCACGGGTCTCCAACTTCCATTCCCCAGGGCTGTTAATGCTTCCCCTCACCTCACAGCCAGAGCTACTGCTAGCCTCCTTCCCCCACCTCCAACAGACTAGATGAATCATAGGATGGTTACATTATTCTCAATATGAATATGATGCTGACTCGGCCCTTATGGTAGATTGAAAAAAAAATGGCAACAATATTTTGCAGCTCCTCCCATCGGGAATTGGAGTCTATTTCTCCATTCTTTGATTCTGAAGTTGACTTGGCTTACTTTGGCCAATGAGATGTTAATAAAGATAAGTACAAGCAGAGGTTTGAAAAAATCACTTTCACATTGGGGTTTGCTCTCTTTTGAGCTTTTGGAAACTGGTCTCTCTTTCCAGACACTTGAGACAGGTGGCCCACTCACCCCCGTTATTCCAACCATGTGAGTGAAGACCTCCAGGACCAAACAGCCCGGGGCAGCCCTGCCTGCCGACTAGGGCAGGGAGGCTGCAGAAAAACTGCCTGGCTGAATCAAGCCCAGATTGCATACTCACAGAATCACGAGATAGTAAATGGTGGTTTTGAGCAACTAAGTTTTGGGGCAGTTTATTACACAGCCCTAGATAACTGATACTGTCCTTGATCTTCTCTCTCTGAGGGACTTTTCTGCATCCTTAAGTGTGCCAAAACTTTTGAGACAATGTTGTGCCTAAAGCATTTTGAATTACGTAGTCTCTAACATTTTGAAAATACAAAAATAAGTTGCAGTCCCACGGGCCTCCCTCACCCTTCAGATAACCAGCCTATTACAAACGTAAATCACTCCTAGGCTCCTAGGAGAGGGCTCGAGAGAAAATGGGCTGCCAGAGAAAGTGTTGTGGACTCAACAATAGATTCTAGCCTGGGCTCCACCAGCAATAACTGGTGATTTTAGGCAAACTACCCAATCTCTCTGGACATCAGTTTCCTTCTCTTTGGACTTGATAATTTTATTTCCTATGCCATGCTCAATTCTCAAGTATTCATGATAAAAATATTCCATTATCAATCAGGGCTGGAGATTTTGGTCACCTTGGAATTAGAATTCTCTGGTACTGCCAACAAAGAGGTGTCCCACATTAGCTCAGCCCTCAGGGATACTGAGTACCCCTCAGGAGACTTTCTCCCACGAGGTTCTGGAATGACCCTGATGTTTCACCTTGCTCTGTCCCAGGCTGAGTGCTGGGGACCTGCCTCAGGTACCCCCATGAACAGTGGGGACCCAAGCTCCTCCGTTTCTATTACTTACCTGATAAACGTGTGAAGTTAAATGTGTGACCAGTGTGCTGGTCACCCTGTTAGATGCTGGGGATGTGACAGTGAATAAGAAAGACCCCATTTCATGCTTGAGCCTAGTGAGAAAGACAAACTATCTCTCCACCTGTCGCTTGAGTCTAGTGAGAAAGACAACAAATGTGCCAGTGCTTGTATAAAATAGTAATAAATTGGAGTAAAGTGTAGGAAAACCAGATGGGTCCTATTGGTAGAGAATAATAGAGGGGCTCTCCTTCAGACAGGAGGTTGGAGAAAGCCTCTCTGAGGGCTCTCAGTTGTGAGAAAGGGCAATCACCGGGTGGGTGAGAGATGGTGGTGAGAAGCTCAGCAGAGGGAATGGGGAAGGCAGGGCCTGTGCTGGGCCAGAGCCTGCTGCCAGGGCTCCCTGTAGCCGGGGCCTTCTGAGCAGAGTTGTGAGATGGTGAGGGCCAGACGGCAGGATTTACTGAGTTTGGATTTTACCTGAAGCCCGATGCGCAGCCATCGAAGGGTTTGGAGTGGTGAGAAAGACCAATCAGATGTCCATTTTCAAAAGATCACTCTGAACCCTGGGTGGGGACTAGTTCAGAGGAGACAGATTCCAGTTGGGAGGTTCCTGCAGTGTAGTCGTCCTGGTGAAGGAAGGTGGTAGTGTGGTCAAGGGACACAGTGGCAATGGGGAAAGAGGAGCAAATGAATTCGAAATATGTGTTTGACAAAGAATTCAGAGGATTTGCTGGTGGTATCTTCATGAAATGTCAGGTAAAGATATGGGTGGTCAGCCTAAAAGTCTGAGCCCACTGTTTCAGGAATGCATGCAAGCCCTTTCACCCCAGTTTTCTGCCTCACCCCACCTATAAGGCCTTGGATACAGTTAGGTGCAGGAGGACAAACCACAAAGAAGATGGAAAATCCACCCATTTCCACTCTCAGCTTCATGATCTGCAAGTTTCCAGGCACCTAGGAACACGGGGCTTCATGTCCTGATGCCTCTTCAGCCTCTAGATTGGCCCTACCTAACACTCTTACACTTTCACAGGGGGAGGTGGCCACAGCTGGATCGGACTGGCTTGGAGGATGAGAAGCCCATTTCCATTCTTTTTGTGGACATAACCTCCAGGATATACCGGTTTGTTCATACTGTTGTTCCAGGCACCCAGCACTCTTGCGAGTACCCAGGGGAAGACCCAAGGAGGTCAGAGAGTGGCCTCTGTCCTGGTCACGCAGCCCCACTGCAGTCAACAGGTGCAGAGCAAGTACATATAATTGCCTACGTGGCAAGATTTAATGTGTGCAGGAAAGCTCTTGCGTGGGAAAGAAATCTGTCATTGATCGTGAAATTACACCGACAGAAACCTTCCCTTTAGCTCAAGGCAGGGGTTATCATTAAAATGAGGCTCCTCTTGGGAGAGGTGATACTCTCATGGTCCTTGGTGTTGAAGTTCTAAGAATAGGCCTTAACGGGGATGGGGATGGGGAAGTGAAGTGGGGGGGGGAGGAGAACCTAGAGGAAGTAAAGGGACCCCAGGACATGGGGAAAGGAAATAAATGGGAGAATCCAAGTGTCAAAAGCCATTCATCAGTTTCACAATGTTACCTGGGGCCAGGTGGTGTCCCAGTTCAACCATGCGCATGTCTGACTGGGTGTCCTCCCTGGGCACAGGAACATAAGGATGAGACAGGTGGGGTCCCTGCCCACATGTGCCTATAAACATAGGGGACACACAGCATGTCCTCAGATAATACAGATCCATGGAAAAGGACTGGCAAATGGCTTTAGAGAGCAGCAAAGGAGCAATTACTGTATTTTTCAGACTATAAGATGCATCCCCCCTCAAATTTGGGAGGAAAGGGGGGGTGCATCCTGTAGTCCAAGTGCAGTTTACCTGGCTCTCCGTGGGGGGAAAGGGGAGGCAGTGGAGCAGGATCACAGGAGGCAGGAGCAGGGTCATCCCTGCATTTTCCTCCCAAATTTGGTGGGGGGTGGGGGGGAGAGGAGAAAGTGCATCCTATGGTTGGGAAAATACGGTACATGATAAAAGAGGAGGCAGAATTTGTTTTAGGGCCTGAAAGTCCTGGGAGTGGGAGGAAGGAGCCTACTAGGGGCAAGGGTTTCAGGAAACGTTCGACTTGGGAGCACTGTGGGGTTAATGAGGTAAAGATTCATTCACTCACTTGTCCCCCAGACACCTGTCGAAGCCTTACAAGAAGGAGCCAGGCACTGAGTGAAGAGCAGTGAACCAGACATGCAAAGTCTCTGCTCTCACAGAGCGACATTCTAGTGGAGGGAGAAGAGCACTCTACATGTACACTCTACATGTACACGGATAAGACTGGTTCACATCAGGACAGGTGCCGTGAAGACAATAAAATGAGTTGATATGTTAGAAAGTGACTAGGCCTCCTTTAGATAATAGGTCAAGGAAGCTCTCTCGAAGGAGGCAGCATTTGAGTTGAAACCTAAATAAAAGAGCCAACCTATGAAGACCGAAGGGAGAGCATTCCAGGCAGAGGCGACAGCAAGTGCAAAGACCCCGAGGCAGGAGCAGATCTGCAGAGCCCCAGCAGGTGGAGCATGGTGAGCCAGCAGATGTAGTGTGAGGACATGACTGTGTGGGACATAAAGGGGAAGGGGAACTTTATTTCAATGGGAAGCCACTGGAGGATCATAAGTGGCAGGGTCTTGATTTCTCTGTTTGGAAGTTCACTCTAACTGCTGTAAGAATTCAGGGGGCGGGGGTTGGAGGGGAGGTGGAGAGGAATTAGGAGGCTCCATGGGAAGCTCTTACAGCTGTTCAGGCAGGAAGTGGAAGGTGAGGGGAGACCTTGGAGCTAGCTGAGGGCTGGGGGGTGAGGAAGGGGCATATATCTGGCCCAGGGAGCTGGACTTCATTTGGGGCCAATGGAGGCCATTGGCACTGCTGACCTAACGTGAACTTTCTAAGGCCCTGGAGTGAAAATACACTTGCATGGGTGGTTGCAGGCATGGGAACAGTCCCAGTCTGTCTTTGGCATGTACACAGGGCTCTGAAACACACATGGCCCTTCTGATGGGTCCTGAGAGCCCCAGGGCCAGTGCCTCCATTCATTTGGCATCTGAGCATCTGGCATGCACTGGATGATGGACAGGCATGCCGGAGGAAGGAGGCTGGACAACAGCCAGCCCAGACCATCCCGCTGGGCCCATCTCTATCCCTTTTCTAGGTTGAATTTTGGAATTGGCAGAAATGTCCCAGACCTCCCAACAAGCACTTCTAAAAGTTATTTTCAGGGATTGCATTTCCTACACTCATGGGACTCTTTGAAGGACAGAAACCCCAAATGAGGATTAGAAGGACCCAAAGGGAAATATGAGCAGTAGCTCATAGTTATTGAGCACTTGCCATGTGCCTCTGACATTGTGGCTGTTAGTATCTCCCTTGTTACAGATGAGGAGACTGAGGCTGAGAGGTGAAGTGACCTGTCTAAGGAGAGGGCAGTTGGCTGCCCGACCATCTCTGGCCTGGCACCATTTCTGCTGATGTATGCAGAAGCACCCTGGCCACTCTGACTGTGATGCCCTTGCCCAGAGGAAAGGCCCACCTAGAAATAAGGTTCATCTGAATGCAAAGGGAAAGAAGGGTAGCCAGTGCTTGGCGGTTAGATTGGTAGGATTATCAAAGCAAGTCAACAGTTGAGAGCCATGTCTGAGCAGAGGGCCCTTAGCTCTGTGGCTGCCATGTGCACGATTTGGCCAGGTGCCAGGCAATCCACGCCTCCAGATACAGGCACACCTGAGCCCAAACCCAGCTAGACTCAGGGATGGGAGGATCAGCCACCTATGAAGAGTTGTGTGCCAAGCCTGCATTCTTGGCCCACCAACCCTGCCCTCCCCCAACACACACACACACACACACACACACACACACACACACACACACCCCACCCCCGTGCCTAAAAAGGAACTTTCACTGGACTTAGGCTCTGGTCTCCTAGGCCCCCAAGTGGTAGCTGATGGGTTGGGTGGTCCTGGTGGCCAGTCTCCAAAATCACCTTAAATGTTTCCTTTACCTTGAGACTTGATTGCTAACTCCGGAGGAATAGATGTTGGTAACTTGTTTAGAATTTCTCAGACGATGTCAAGCATGGTGGCCCCAGCAGCTACTCCCAAATGGGGTCACTACAGCTGGTTCAAGTGGGCTGAGATTAGGCTCAAGGGTCACGACTCGAGCAATGCCAGAGACATTCCTCCTCTCTGTTCCCTTCCTGTCTTCACCGGCAAGGTAGCAACCACATTTTTGACAGAGAAATCAAGTGTGTAGGCGTGATGGTTCACCCCCTTACAGTGTGATTAAGCTGCCTCATCTCTACTCTAGGTAAAGACTGTGAAAATTAAGGAAAACAAGTGGTGAGGAAATAGAACTAGCATAAAAACTTAGTAGAATTTGATGACCATCTCTGGGAGGTCAGAACAAAAGATAAGTCCCCCCCAGGAAGCAAGAGCTGAAAAGGAGACCAAGAATCAGCTGACGTCCTGTGTGTAGGGATGTGAGAACTGTACAGATGATCCACGGAGGAATTATTCTTGGGTAGTTCTGACTCCCGGTGCGGAGGTGCCCACACACAACTGTATTACCCGGGTGTCTGTCGCTTCGCTGCCTGGTGACAGGTAAAGAGGGAAGATACAGAAAATTCCATTCCCTTGCAGCCATTTTTTTTTAAATCGAGAATATGCAGACATTTCTTTCTCTCAGGGTTTCTTTTCGAGGAAACAATAAAGAAGGAAGTTGGGCAGGGTGTGAGGCAGCGCACAGTTGTCAGAGGACCTTTGGGCTGGGTCTTAGGTCCAGAGTCACGTTGGGTGGGGACAGTTCTCATCCCAAAGCTCCATGGTGGTTGCAAGGCTCACAGCAGACGGGTTTTAGTTGGTTCACTTATCTGATCAGCATTCACCTCCTGGAATTTTTTTTCAGATTTTATTTCTTTTTAGAGAGGGTAGAAGGGAGAGAGAAAGAGGGAGGGAAATGTGGACGTGAGAGAGAAACATTGATCCGCTGCCTCTCTGTACACACCCTGACCTGGGACCAAGCTTGCAACCTAAGCATTACTTCCTGGAATTTTTTTATGCCAGGATTAAACAACATTCTTTGATGTCAATAGAATATCAAAGATTTAGGTTTTTCCACCTTTGATGTTGGCAGCAACAGCTGCCAACCAGACATCAACAACTCAAGAACCTTCCTCAGGTTTGCTGCACAGAGTCTCCAGAAAGGAGCCGAAGGAGAGAGGTATTTACCCAGTTCCTTCCGTCCCAAATTAAATATTCAAATTGCGTTTGTTCTGAAGCATTGTTAAGGCTTGAGCTTTAATTTAATGGAAATAGCATTGTCCTTTGAATAAAGATTTCATTAGGCCAACCCACAAACTTTTCCCCTTATCCTCTGGAGGAAACAATCTGGGGGACAGCCTACCCGTCATAATCCCCAGCTTCAGCTTTATGGTGACAAAAGACTCCTAATACAGAAAATGTTCGGGGGGAGGAGAAACACTTCCCAAACAAGGGGTCTCTCCCTGCCAGGCCAGGTAACAAAAGGTCGGGAGGAATTTGGTGGGGCCTCCTGGCCACCTGCCGGTTAAGCCCCTGGTCAGTAGATTAACTGCAGCTCTGACAGAGTGTTTGGAAAGGCAAGTTACGTGGCAGAGCAAACAAAATTCAGACTGTGCTTTACACATGGTAATCCCAAATTTAATAGGAGCCTCGCCACTGGGAAGCCTGAGCAGAAAAGGTAGCTGAGGTGTATTGTGTCCAGCCAGGGATGTCGCCACTGGTTCTGGGCAGCCTCTGGGCCACCCCCTGGGGTCTCTGGCTTCAGCTAAGAAACTTCCTCTTGGGCACTCCTTCCAGGTGTCAAGGGGCCTGTCCAGAGGTGATTCAAAACTTTGTTCCAAGCAAAGACCCTGCAGAAGGCTTGGATTGTTGGAAGGCCAGATGAGTCTCAAGCCCTGAGGCTGCTACCGAATCTGCCTCCCTGACCACTGGGCTCACCGTGGGCAGGGGTGAGGCTTCAGAAGCCGTGAGAAGCTCGTGGCTTAGGCTTTAGGCAATGCTGACAAGGGCCTGGGTGTCCTCACCTAGTTACTACCGGACCTCTAAGGTGGGGCATATGTTTGCACTTTGGGCACATGGGCGTTATTTTTTAGCTGAAGGAATTTTTATGTTGTGGCCACCTTCACGATCATCTGTGCTCTCAAGAGGTATTTATTGAGTACCTGCTTTGTGCCCGCACTGTGCTCAAGTGCTTAGGACATCCAAGTGAACAGAAAGTAGACATGGTCTCATTCCACAAATGTTACAAAGTAAGAAGAGTTTTGTAAAGGAGAGAAAAATTGTTCCATGAGCCCATATGTCCTGTTCAGGGGAACAGGAAAGGCTCTACTGAGGAAAAGGTGCTGGATCTGAGACTGAAGGGCGCATGGTGCTAAACTGGGCTGGTGATGGGAGCAGATGAAAGACGAAGGGCAGCGTGCTCAGCTGTGCGCAGCCTCCTGGGCCCTGTGGCGAGGGGGAGCATGGTGCTCCTTCTATTGTATTTCCTGGGGGCCTCAGACTTGCACAGGAAGATATTTGAGAAAACCAGACTAATTTATGTGTACCATTGTAAGTGCAAGGGCCAGGAGATGCTGAAAACCTGTGGGTAACACTTTCCCAGGAAAACCCTAAGCCTCAGGTGGACCTCCTGGCTTAAGGAACCAACCCACTCAAAGATGGAGCAATAAAAATTGTAAAAAAATACAATTAAAACAATAAAATTTTCTGAATCTCCTTGTAGTTTAATATGATGAACCCAGGATACATATTTGCCTTTATTGTTTCAAACATTTTGCTAAAATAAAGTTTCAGAATTCCAAAAAGATATAAATCCATACTGTTAAAGAGGGGATGAGGAGGTCACTATCAAATAAGAGGTGTGAATACATTCCCAGAGTATGTCAGGTGTACAGGAGCAGTTATTACAGGAATTAGCTGAAGGAAGCCACACATAGAATGTTCTGGGAGGGGCAACAGGACATGGGAGCCAGTTTACCCAGAAAACCTCAGAAGGTTCAGGGAAGTCCCTCCAGACAAGGTCTGTAGAAAACTGCACAGTAAACCTACACCATCTATATTAGTTCTTTTGTATTCAGCACCAAATGGTAACCACAAAGGACCTGGGAATCAGGAGAGTCAGCAGCATGAAGGAAATACATGAAAAAGAGCAAAAAAGTCTCACTCCCGGGGAAATAATTTTGAAAACAGAAGATTGCTTTAAATTTTTAAAAGAATTCCCAGGCAGGATTGGGAAGATAATATATTCTAAAAAAGTAGTTTTGAGAACAGGCGTGAGCTCTTAGAAATTAAAATGCAATTGGTGAAATAAAATATCCAGTAGAAGGACTAAAAAATTGATGAAATCTCACAAAGTATTGAGTAGAAAGGCAGAAAAAGAAAGAAAATATGAGAGAGAGAAAAAAAAAAGGGTAATAATACAATACCTAACTAATAACAATCCTAGAAAGAACAATAAATTATTACAGGCCAATATCCCTGATGAACATAGATGCTAAAATCTCAGCAAAATGCTGGCAAACTGGATTCAGCAATACATTAAAAAGGTCATACACCATGATCAAGTGGGATTTATTCCAGGGATGCAAGGTTGATACAAATCAATAAATGTGATATACCACATAAACAAAACAAAAGAGAAAAATCACAAGATCATATCAATAGTTGTAAAAGCATTTGATAAAATCCAGCACCCATTTATGATAAAAACCCTCAGCAACCTAGGAATAGAGGGAGAATTCCTCAACATAATAAAGGCCATATACAAAAAACTAATGCCAATACCATACTCAATGGACAAAAACTAAAGGTGTTTCCCTTAAGATCAGGAAGATAAGGGTGTGTGCTTTTACCACTCCTATTCAACATAGTGCTGTAGTCCTAGCCAGAGTGATCAGACAAGAAGAAGAAATAAAAGGCATTCAAATTGGAAAGGAGGAAGTAAAACTGTCATTATTTGCAGACAACATGATAGTCTATGTAGAAAACTCTATAGACTCCACCAAAAAACTACTTCACCTAATAAGTGAATTTGGCAAAGTAGGGGGATACAAAGTCAGCATTCAGAAACTGAAGGCATCTTTGTACACCAACAATGAACTATTAGAAAGAGAAACTAAGAAAAAAATGCCATTTACTATAGCAACAACAACGACAACAAAATAAGGTACCTAGGAATAAATTTAATGAAGAAGTTAGAAGATCTGTACTTGGAAAACTATAGCATGCTAAAGAAAGAAAATGAGGAAGATACAAATAAATGGAAACATATACCCTATTCATGGATTGGAAAAATAAACATTATTAAAATGTCCATGCTTCCCAAAGCAATCTATAGATTCAATGCAATTCCTGTTAAAATAATCAATGACATATTTCACAGATCTAGAACAAGTATTTCAAAAATTTATATGGAATCAAAAAAAGACCCTGAATAGCCTCAGAAATCTTGAGAAAGAAGACCAAAGTTGGAGGGATCACAATACCTGATATCAAACTATATTACAAGACCACTAACAAAACAGTCGGGTACTGGCATAAGAACAGACACATAGATCGATAGAACAGAATAGAGAGGCCAGGAATCAACCCATGTCTCTCTGGTCAATTAATATTTCACAAAGGGGGCATAAGCATACAACGGACTAAAAATAGCCTCTTCAATAAATGGTGTTGGGAGAACTGGACTAGTACGTGCAAATGAAAAAAAAGAAAAGAAAGAAACTAGACCACTAACTTACACCATACACCAGAACAAACTCAAAATGGATAAAAGACTTAAATATAAGTCATGACACCATAAAAGTCCTGACAGAAAACATAGGCAGCAAAATCTCAGACATCCCATGTAGCAATATTTTTGCTGATATATCTCCTAGGACAAGAGAAATAAAGGAAAAAATAAATAAATGGGACTACATAAAATTAAAAAGCATCCGCTCAGCTAAAGAAACCATCATCAAAACAAAAAGGGAAGAGACTGTATGGGAGAACATATTTGCCAGTGATATATCAGACAAGGGTTTGATCTCCAAAATATATAAAGCACTCATAGGACTCAACACCAGGAAGACAAACAATCCAATTAAAAAATGGGCAAGGACCTGAACAGATGCTTCTCCAAGGAGGATATAGAGATGGCCGATAGACATGAAAAAATGCTCAACACCACTAGCCATCATAGAGATGTAAATTAAAACCAAGATGGGATATTATCACCTCATACCTGTCAGAATGGATAAATCAACAAACAACAAGTGCTGAAGAGGATATGGAGAAAAGGGAACCCTATCGCACTGTTGATGGGAATGCAGACTAGTGCAGCTACTGTAGAAAACAGTATGGAATTCTTCAAAAAACTAAAAATGGAACTGCCTTTTGACCCAGTGATTCCATTGCTGGGGATATACCCTAAGAATCCTGAATTACCAATTCAAAAGAATTTATGCACCCCTATATTTATAGCAATGCTACTTAAAATAGCCAAATGTTGGAAGCAGCCTAAGTGCCCATCAGTAGATAAATGGATTTAAAAACTGTGGTACATTTACACAATGGAATACTATACAGCAGAAAGAAAGAAGAAGGAATTCCTACCTTTTGCGAAAGCATGGATGGAACTGGAAAATATTATGCTAAGTGAAATAAGCCAGTCAGTAAAAGACAAATGTGATCTCACTTATAAGAGGAATCTAATGAACAAAATAAATGAGCAAAACAGAACCAAAGGCATGGAAACATAAAAAAGACTGACAGCTCCCAGAGGGGAAGAGGAGGAAGTAAATGGGGGAAGGGGAAATGGAGAAGGGGAAGGGATTAGTTAAAGAACATGTACGAATGACCCACGGACCTGGAAACAGTGTGGGAAATTCCTGTGGAAGCAGGGGATAAGCTGGGAGGAGGAGGGCAAAGGGGGAAAAATTGGGACAACTGTAATGGAATAAATAAGAATATAAAATAAATAATTTTTAATAAAAAATATTAAAGGAGAGAATTATCAAAGTACAGAAGAAAACTTTCCAGGGCTGAAGAAAGACTAGTTCTAACATCAGAAGGGTCACTGTATTTTCAGCACAATGACTGAAGATCAGCTAGATGGACACTGACCAAATTTTAAAACGTATAAAGAATAAATTGTAAAAGACTCCAAAGAGAAAGATCAGGTCTCTTACAAATGAATAACAGTAAGAATGGCATCAGACTTCTCCTCAGAAACACTAGGTGCCAGAAGATAATGGTGTAATGTCCCAAGACTCGGAAGGAAAATTATTTCCAGTTTAGAGTCTTATGAGCAAACTATAAGTCAAATGCAGGACAACATAAGGGTTTTCAAACAAACAAGAGTGCATAGAGTTTATCTCCAGCATGTCCTTTCTCAGGAAGTACTTGAGGCTATCCTCCAGTAAAACTAGGACAAAAGATTCAAGAAAGTAGAGAAGCTGGTATGTAACCTATGAGAACATTGAGGAGAAGTCTCAAGATGACATTTGTGTAGAAGCCTGGACAGCAATCAGCTCACATTGAAGCAGAATCACAAAGGACTTCGAGGAAGAGGGGAAGGCAGTAATCAAGAGATTTGATAATATAACTGATAGATTTAAAATAAGAATATGCTAATAGCAAGCAATGCAAGAAAAAAGAAATGCAACTGAAAACTTGGGGCTGGGATTGGTAAAAAATTCAAGATTAGAATACGAAACAAAATAAAAGTGACAGGACATAAAGGCAATAACGAAGTGTAAGGAATGAGGATCCATGTGACTTGGTGCTAGAAACATTCTCCTTGGAGGAGCTCAGGGATGATGACACTGCCTGGAGCCGGATGTGTAATGCTAACATTGTACTATTATTAGATAAAACATATAATTATATAATAACAATAGCAAAGTAAATATGATCAGTTTCCCATTTTAAGAGTCAACCTTTAGATAAAGCTGGGAAGACAAGGTTGTATAGCAGGAAAGACCACAAATGTTAACAACCTTGTTTAAGTACTAGCATAGTGGCAGAGGTAGGGTATGGCAATGGAAAGAGAAAGTAGGAAAAAGTTAGGATATTAGTACTATCTCAACTTATGAAGCAGTCAGAAAGCACTGTTGAAAGTTGATGGGTCAATAAATACAGGTTTAAATATTTTGTAAAAGTTACAAAGGCAAACAATAGAAAAATGAATGTAATATAAATATTAAATATTGAAACTCACACTCGAATTCCACAGATACTGTTTAACAAGTTTGCAAATGAATAAACAGAGATATAAATATATTACAGGTGTAATGTATGTCACTACATATTATATGGGGGGTCCATATGGTGATCAGATAAAATACAATGTTATGAGATATATGGGACATATTTACTCATTGTTTATCTGAGATTGAAATTTGAAGGAGCACCCTGTACTTTTCTCCCCTCTCGGAATCTGGAAACCCTACATCCATCAGAAAACTGAAAAGTGAAGGGATCAAGAGGTTGTCTCCAAGCAGTGGTCTGACAGTTGGAGAAGGTGCAGCATTCTCATAAGTACATGTATACCATTTGATTTCTATCTGTGTATTTTATTTTAATAAGACTAGAAAATATCTCAAGTATGTTCAGTGTATATAGTAAATCAATCCATTATTTTGAATGGAAGAAGCATGTAATTTTATTAATAGCAAATCAGCATTATCCTACCCCACTGAGTAAATTTCAGCAAATATTTAAAGAATATTAATTTCAAATACTCATATTGTACATTCATATGTAAATCTGTCAGGTCTTGAGTACTTGGACCAAGTATGTGCCAGAGGCTGTGGGTCTCTGAGCTCTAAGAACGTGGAATTTAGTTGGAGAGGCAAGATACATGTTGTGTGCAGAACAACTAACCCTCTAAGGGAGGTTGGCTTCCATTACTAGAAGCCAAATGATAAAAAAAGGTGGTAAGTACCAGAAGCTCCAGGGACTGGTCTGAGGGAAAAGACTAAAAGCAGGTAGGATCAATGGTAGAGGTGGGACTTTAAAGCAGAAACGAGATTTGGAAAAGGACAAGGCAGGAATTCCAGTGCCTGTTTTTATATCTTGTCGAATGCTTTTTCTGCATCTATTGATATGATCATATGATTTTATCCTTTATTTTGTTAATGTGGTGTATTACATTGATCGATTTGCATACATTGAATAATCCTTGTGCTCCTGGAATGGACCCCTCTTGACTGTAATGTATTATCTTTTTGATGTATTGTATTCAATTTGCTACTATTTTGTTTATGATTTTTGCATCTGTATTCATCAGAGATATTGGCCTATAGTTGTGTGTGTGTGTGTGTGTGTGTGTGTGTGTGTGTGTGTGTGTATGTATGTATTATCCTTGCCAGGTTTGGGTATCAAAGTAATGTTGGCCTCATACAATGACTTAGGAAGTACTGCCTCTTCTTCAATCCTCTGGAAGAGTTTGAGAATGATTAAGTATTAAACCTTTGAATGTTCGGTAGAATGAATTCACTAGTAAAGCCATCTGGTCCTAGACCCAGTTCCTGCTTTTAAAGTCTCTGTTTTAAACTGCACCTTAGCAAAGGAGCAAGAGTCTGTCCCCCAACACTTCCACATGCACCCCAAGAAGCAATCCTTTCTTTCGGGTCCCCAAACCTTAGAACGGCCACTTGATCTGTTGGTAAAGGTCCAACAACACTTTCAGAGTGATGAGTCCACGGTCAAAAGGCGAATCGGAACCACTACTCTGGTCAGGTCTTAGCCAACCCTGCCCAGGGCCTCCTGCCCAACCATGGCAGGCTATGGGGCCAGGGCTAAGCCCTTGGAACAAGTTCCTTCTCTGATAAACAAATGCAAGATGTTGACCTTGTTTGGATTCTGATTTGCAAAACCATCTGTAAAAGACCATTTATAAAGTAATTGAGGAAATTTGAACATTGGCTCAGTATTTGATGATATTAAGAAACTACTGTCAATTTTTTAATATAATGATGGAATTATGGTTACGTTTTTAAAAGAACCCTTACCTTTTAGAAATATACTCTGAAATATTTATACCTGGAATGGCAAGACATGTGGGATTTGCTTCAGTATAATCCAAGAAGGGATGGTGGGAATGAGGAGGGGTAAACGATACCGGCAATGGATGGACAATGGTAGAAGGTGGAAGACAGGAACGTGGGGGCTCATCATATTCTACTTTAGCACATGTACAAAATTTACAGTAAGAACAGTACTTTAGACTTATTTGACAAGTCTGGTTTATGTTTATGTCAAGTAATTTGATTTCTATAGTACCCAGTTGGACAGGAAATTTTACTGATAAGGAAACAGAAAAGGACAAAGGTCCACAGAGGCTTTGACTTGGAGAGGGGACCTTTCCTTCTCTCACAAGAGTAGGTCACAGAGGTAAAGCCACCTTACTGCAGCTTGCAAACTATTCCTCCTTTTCGATTGCTCAGTAAGTACTCCCACCACCCCCTTTGTTTGTTTATTCAATATATAGCTGCTGAGCATCTGCTGTTTTGCACACCTTTAGGGGGTGGCAGGGATAGAAAGGCCAGACATTTTTCCCATTTCAAGTTCCTCAGACATTTTTCCAAAATCAGATGGTTGTGTCTCCCCAAATCTCAAGACCCTATAACTGGAAATGCTCTAAACTAGGTAGAAACTGCAAGTGGGCAATGCCACCACTCCCTGAAAATACCCAAGAGCTTTCCAGCCCATCCCTGAAGACCAAATCATAGGGCAGGCCTCTCGGTAATTCACTGCAACTCTTGTCCTTCCTTCTGGGGAAAGAGCCGGCAGAGCAGGGCACCTGTGCGTTGGACCAGAGGATCCTCCCCGTGATATTTGCTCGAGGCCCCCAAACCAGAGGTCTGAGCACCCCCTAAGCCTGACACTATCTTCCAGGTAGCGGTGCCCACGCCCTCCCCCCATTACTCAAGAGCAGTCGCAACCTGACAAGCAGCTGCCTCATCACTGCAGTGGTCCCAGCTCTCTCCTTAGCCACTCTCTCTTCCCTGGGATGCTGAACTCTCTTCTTCCTCAACTAGGTTGCCTCCCCTGCCCCACAAACATACCCTTCCTCTGCTGTTTCTCGTCCAGGGACAGCTTCCTGTCAGCCAGGAATTTTGTGGTTCCTCCTCAGCATTCAGTCTCATATCAGCCCATCCTTTCGTCACCCTGTGGGGCTGAAAGCAACCATTGGTAAAGTCTCTAAGGACAATACTTTGAAGAAGACCCACCCATGACGGACTAAATGCTGAGGCAGCCACTTTCCTTACGCTCGTCCCCAGCTTGCTTTCCTTCACCCCTTCTAATTGCTCCCTTTCTCCTTCCTCTGTCTTCCTCAGTCAATACCTCTCCTCTGACCCTCAGGTTGGCCAATGATTTCAACGTCCCATCTCCTCAGACTCACCCCGTAAGATTTTCTACTGTCTGAGTGGCTGGCCTCAGACTCCTTCCCAACTTGTGGGCTCTACCCCTCCCCCAGCCATGTCTGCCTCTTCCTTCAACTTAGCTTGAACCAACTTACTGAGTAGGGAGAGCCACCTCCACGTCAGGACCTCTTCACTGTTCATGCTTCTCTTCCTATATCCTGCATTTTCAATTTGGGAGGAGTTTATTGAGCACTCATTAAATGCCAGGAGCTGTGCTAAAGACTTCTGTGTGTTATTTCATTAGGCTTCGAGAGGTTGCTGGGGTGTTAGTGCCAACATTGAAACCCAGGCAGTCTGTCTCTCCGGAGGAAGCTGAGGGCTGGGTGAAGTGAGTAGCAAACTTTGTTAAACGAGCACCTAGAACCACCACTGGCATAAGAAGATCTAAGCTCCACTCTCAGCTCTGCCACGAAACAGATGTATGATGATGATGGGCAAATCATTTAACCTCTCCAAACTTCACTTTCCTCATCTTAAAAAGTAGGTTGAAGATGTAGGGATAATATAGATACTCTTTCATGAGAACCAATATGACACAGTGATTAAGAATATGGACTTCAGCCCTGGCTGGTGTAGCTCAGTGGATTGAGTGCGGGCCTGTGAACCAAAGGATCACGGTTCGATTCCCAGTCAGGGCACATGCCTGGGTTGCAGGCTAGTTCCTGGCAAGGGATGCACGAGAGGCAACCATACATTGATATTTCTCTCCCTCTCTCCTTCCCTTCCCCTCTAAAGATAAATAAATAAAAATGTTTAAAAAAACCCCACAGAGCTAGTAAAAAAAAAAAAAAGAATATGGACTTCAGTGCCTGGTTACCAGGGTTCAAGTGATAGTTTTGCTATTTGTTTTTGTTTTGTTTTGTTTTAAGATTTCATTTATTTATTTTTAGAGAGAGGAAAGGGAGAGAGAAAGAAAAGGAGAGAAACATTGATGTGAGAGAAAATCATCTGTCGGTTGCGTTTTGTATGTGCCCCGACGGGGGACCAGACCTGCAATCCAGGCATGTGCCCTGACTGGGAATCGAACCAGTGACCTTTTGCTTTGTGGGATGATGCCCAACCAACTGAGCTATACCAGCCAGAGCAATAGTTCTGCTATTTGTGAATGATGTAACCAAATGTCCTTGTGTCTCAGTTTTACTATCTATAAAATGGGTATGACAATAACAGGACCTATTTTATAGAGGTATGGTGAGGATGAATTGGTACATATTAAGTACTAAGAGCATTGTCTAGCATATAGTGATGACAGCCATCATTAATATCATTTTTATTTTTATTACCAGTGTTTTCCTCCATCAAAATTCTATGATTTTAGGATGCATTAGCACTTCTAGCACTGCTATTAATACAGCCTGGATTTTCATGTTTAGAAATTAGGAAGTAAGGGCTCTCATCTTTAATAAGAAAAAAATACCCTCACTTGTATAGTAATTCACTCCCTTTAAAACATCTGCACATATAGTCTTAATTAATACCTCACAACTCCAGGAAATTGGTCACGAAACTGTTTGTTGGAACAGCTCTTCGCAGTGACCAATGCATTTGGACTCACATCAGCTCATTTTGGCCCCAACCCACAATATGAGGCAGGTAGGATATTTAATGCACCTGATCAGGGATGAGGGACCTTCACTCAGACAATAGTAGGTGAATTGTTCAAGGTCACACACTAGTGGGTGGTGGAACCAGCAGTGAAACTGTAAGAGCCTTCCTCCCGTTGTTAAAATTTTTCCAGAAAGAAATCTCTCTTGTTCTTCAATGTACTTAGTCCTTATATGTGTGTTAGGTCCCCCATAAACCTGAATGTGAACTGGGTGTGGAATTCTCCAGGAGGCAGAAAGATCTTTCCTGTAACCACAGTCACGTCCCATCTTTAGCTAGACTCCAATCCCTGTATCCACATGCTTGTGGGTATCCAGGGTCACTACTGGCTCACAGAGAGTGAAAACAGGTGGGGGCCCCGTGGTCCGAGACGCCTGGGTTCCCTTCCCCACTCTGGCACTGGACTAGCTTTGTGACCTTGGGAAAAATCACATAAAATTCTCTAACCCCCTCTCAGAACTGGGGTTGAGCATAGCCACCTTGCAGGGAAGCTGTCAGAATTTGCATTAACACATGGAGTCATCAAGTAGGCATTCAATAAATGACAGGGTTGGTTTTTTTTTGTTTGTTTTGTTCTGTTTTTTTTTTTTTTTTTTTTTTTTTTAAGGCTCTTTTCTCCAAAAGTCCAGCATGGCTGACAGATCCTGGTTTCACTTCTGTTTCTCCAGGATGCTGGCTGGAAGAAAGGCAGCAGGCAAAGCAGACAGGTGACTCTAAGTCATGAAACATATATTCTCACCTTGGGCACCTGCTGTTTTTAATGACTAAATTTCCCCCCCGATACATCCATCATTTAGCAAATACCAGGGCTAGTTATTAATTTAAAAACATGTTCAGCCTGTGCTTACAGAAACTGCCATTCGCCCCTCGGGAATGAGTTTTTAGTTATGTTTTTAAAATTAGCTGGCTCTTGAATTTCATTTTCCATCCAAGCTTCCCCGTTATCTGTAAGGTCACAGAAACACGTAGGCTGCGGACAGTCCAATCCCAGATCTTAGGCTCTTGGAATTAAAAGCCGAAATAAGTAAATAAAGGGAGAACGCCCAGGGATTTTTCAGAGGAGAAAGCCGGTCCCTGGCGAGCTGCGGGAGCCCCGACGTTCCCTCCTGAAGTGGCTCTTCCTTACATTTTGTGGTGAAGGCTGAGGCAGAGCAGGAGGAAGAGGAGGAAAAAGGCCTGTGACCTATATCATCAAGGTCTGTTTCTTCTCTGCTTGGCAACAGGAAAGAATCAGAATGCACTCTGGAGGAAGAAGAAAAAACCCAAGTGCTGATTGTCCCTTTAAGCCATTCCAATCACAGGCCCACAGTTAAAATAATGCTCACCTACTGCGCTTCCAACTGGGCCATCTACCTTTTTCGCTGGCAGGGTCAGGCCCAGTCAAGCCTGATGAGGCTGCCACAGGCCCAGTCGGCTCGGCTAGGGCTACAGTAGGCCGGGCTATACCTGTTTATCACCAAGTCACTTCATTTCCCTTCCCCTCCTCCCTGCTTTGGAAGGAGCATTAATTAAACCGGTAAACAAGCCGGCTCCCATTCTAAATCAGAGCTGCAGGCAACGGAGAGATAACTTGGGCTCCGAGAAGAGGGATTTTCAGTTAATTTATGGAATCTACCCGCACTCTCTGTGCTCCAAGCAGCCGGCTCCCCGCTTAACGGGGAAATTGAAGCAGACAGCCTTTGTCTAAACACTTCTTTTGCCCAGAATATCTTAATTTTTCTATTTGAATGTTTAATAAGGTTTGGGGTGTTGCTTTTTTTAAAATTTCCACAGTGCAGACATTTGCTGTTATCATTTGTCTGGTGGCTGAAGGGTGCCTATCCTCTTGGGTTGTGGAGGGAAGGACCAGTTTCTTCAAAATGCCTCGACAGCGTGGAAGGAGGGAAGCTGGGTTAGGGGGAAGTTTGCTGGGGGCCGGTTGTGGGGGGTGTCCAAAAGACAGAGCATCTCAGAAACTCATCGCCTACAGGTACCACACTTTCCTTTTTTAAGTTCCCAACACTGCAGGTGCCCCAGGAATGAGATGCAGCCCGGTTGGCACCCCAAGTTCTTTCTCACCTCCTGGGGTACCCAGGGCTGGGCGCCGGCTACATGCCCACCGCCCTCCCCCAAGCGCAAGACACCTCAGCCCGGTCTTGGGGGGGATCCTTGGAAAAGGCCTGGGTTACCGCTCATTTTCGGGTGCTGCTGCGGGAACCCCCCATTGCCTAAATTAATTTATTCAAGAAAGGGGCCGCGTATGCATCTTATTCCCCGCTGAGATCTGGAATTCCTCAGTTTAAGTGGAAATCACAATGAAATTGTAGTTTTCCTAAGATTACAGACAGTCCACAGGAAAACCTTTCGTAAATCTTTGTCATTGCCTATGTAAACCTTTGTACAAAACACAGTAATGTCTTATACTTACTTCAAGCCAGCCTGCTTGTGCAGGTGGCATAGCCAATAACCATGTTGACAAATTAATGGTAGAGAATTAGTTGTACATTAGATTTAAATTATTTTATGCAGCACATTGTCATAGAATGATATAAAACAATAGGGAAATAAATGTAAATTAATTCAAGTTACTGACATAGAAAGCACCGGACTGACTTCTATCCGTACTCTCAGCGACGTGCTCAGCCGCAGGGTGCAATACACAACGCGGAGGTTCTAGCCCAAACCAAGGGCAGGGGCCGCGCGGGGCGGCGAGAGGTGCTTCCTCCCCGGCTGGCGTGCCAAGGGTTAAGTGGCGCAGATCGCAGCCCTCCCCAGTGTACTGATTTTCAGGCCCACCGAGCTGCCCGAGAAAGTTTTCAATTCGAGGAGGCTGGCTGGCGCGTTTCAGGGGCTGAGCCCCTTAGAAAGCTTCAGGGCCCCTGAGGGCCGCCTTGCTGGGAGGGGGCGGCCTGCCCGGTCCTGGACACGCTAATTACAAGGATTCGGTTTCCCCGGTCTGAAGGAATGCATTACCTGCAGCAAAGGAGGCACGGCCTCTCAGGAAGGCCCCGAGAGGAAGCTGAATGCCCCAGTGAATTCCAGCCCCATCCCTAGGTTTATACCCACAACCTCAGCCCATGCTGAGAGACTAATCGCTTGGCCATTGTCAGGGCTGTTGTCCAATCAGCCCGTGAATAGCAAAACTTCACAATGCGGAGTATGAATTAGAGGGGAACAAATGTGGATGCAGACTTTTTTTGCAACAATACCTAACTGAGCTTTTCAGACAGGACAACGGATGCACAAAAGCTCGACGGAAATTGGAGTAACTTTTGGAGGCCCTTGTAGCTCCTGTCAATAAGCGTTAGCTCCATAATGGCGGCCTGGGCCTCCCCCACCCACTCCCCCTTTTCTGTGGGATGGATCAATTGTTCACAGGGTGGGGGTAAATTGTCATAAAAATTGGGCATTTTTGTTGCCCTTGTCTTGGAAACGGGGGCTTTCTGTTGAACAGGGCCAAATGGATTTGTCTCTTTTTTATGTGAATTGTAGATTTGGTCATTATTTAGCCCACTGTAAAGTACTGACAATGTCCCCTCCCTCCCTCTGCCCACCCCCAAAAGAACAGAATAGCTTCTCGAGCTACACAAACGTCAGGTTTCTGTTTTAAAATTTAGCTTTGTTTACCCAACAGAATGGAATTCATTACTGTGTAAAAGTGGTTCCATTTTCTGATCTTTTTATTCAAAATGTTGAGAGTATCAAAAAGCTCATTTGAAGGTCACAGGTTTATGTATCTATTCTCTTAAGTGTTTTAGAAATTCATATGGAGGACACAAAAGGTGGAAAATGTGAAAACATACTGTTCATTGTTTATCCTAACCTTGCCATGGCTATTAGATAAATGAGTGTAGGGGGGAAAAATGGCATTAAAAGCCATTGTGAACTGGGAATTTTTTCCCCCTGAAGACTGTTAATTTTAGCCCTTGATCTGTAAAGGTCAATTTCTAATTCTTTTTACTGTGCAGTTTATATAACTTCTGCATTTCAAGTCTATAAAAAGCTTTTGCAGACTTTTCATAATGTAAGTAGCAATTTATTTCATTACGGTTTGAATTTTTTATGTAATTCCTATGGACATTTTGATGAAATTGTCAGGCTTAAAAGCTGTAGTGCTTTTCACTTGGGGGGGTGTGTGGACTTTTTTTTTCTCTCCAATCCATTCTTGCTGGATAATTTAAAATTAGTAAGATTAATCAGTTCAGTGATTTAAAAGACCACACTTCGGTTGGAACAAGGTCTGAGACAAAATCGTTTTATTTTATTTTTTTTATTAGTAAATGATTTAAAAGGTCTTTTCAACTAGTTATCTGAAGCTGATATTTAACTGTTACTTATTCCACTAATTTCTATCTTTTGTTAAAAGAACTTTCCAGCCTAAATCTCCTTGCTCTGTCCCATGCTAATTGCAGCTTACATTATATAAATGGCTTTGTAAAGAAAACTATAACTCCAAGCCTTGAAAGTTGCGTGTTTCTATTTGCTCAAACTTGATGCACTTGTTTGGAGAGGGTCATTGCAGGGAAAGCTGTGTAGCCTATAAGAATGTCCTGGATAACAAGCTTAAACAGAACCTTTTGTTGTGCTTAGTATTCTCAGGACTCCAAAATGAGGCCTCCTTTTTCTAACTGCGGGCTGAAGTGGTTCATTACTGCTGTTTCCTCTGCCAGGCCAGGGCTCAGCCATTCCCACTACTGAAGGTCTGTAACTTCCTTAAAAAGGAAGAAGGAAAACATGGCCCAGAAAGGTCTTGTTAGCACTTCCTATGTGAAATTAGCAGCTTTCTAAAAGGTACAACTCCAATTACCTCACATTGTGGAGGCGAGCACAAACTCAACAATACGCACAGCCTAGCAAGTGACATTCTGTCTTTCTAGAGTTACTTCCCTAATTAGGAATGAAGAAGCTCTATTCTGCTGAGTGCATCTATTTACAGTGGCCACAATGCTTTAACTTGAGCATCCTCCTCAAAGACCAGTGTTAAAAAACACAAGTGCTCTTTTCGCCGAGCAGGCTATGGTGAGGCGACACATTCCTAACGGTGACGCCCTCGGAGAGGGGAAAAAAAGTGTAGCCGCTTTGGCAGGATTGTTAACACTTCAGGATTCATTTTCCACAATAACGCCCCTGCTCAGAGAGCTCTGGGAATTACAGTGGACAATGGGGAGGCATTCTTAGGAGGGTCTAATGATGGAATAAAAAGAAAAATATTTATTGCTTTTGACAGTCCCACAAGGGGCAGAAATCCTTATCGTGGCTAAAGTTTCCCTAGCTGGTGGAGGAAGGCAGCTCACCGGGGCTCAAACAGCCCCACTTCCTATATTAGGAGAGGCTGGGTACCAGGGCCAAGCTGGGAAATTAAAGATTAAGTTCATTAAGGTAAGAAAATTGTGTGGAGGCATTGTTGTTGATACAGGTGGGGCGATAGGCGCTGGGGTAGGAAGCCCATTTATGTGGAGGGATGACCCATTTAACAGGCTTACCATACATACAATGCAAGTATGTTTATTATGTGCCTGATGGCTGACCTGTGCTTTCACTGTTTCATTAGACAACAGCTGCCTCCCCGCCCCCTGGGGAAACCAGGTGGAAGAGAAGGCAAAGAAGTCTCTAGAAAGGAAAGATCCAGGCCTGTCGGCCCTCCTCTCCTTCCACTGCCCCTCCCCACATCTGAGTTCCCTTCTGCCTGCATCCCCAACCGACAAGATCAGCTCTCCCTGGCTGGGCAGAGGGGACAAGGGTCTGCCACCTGAGGTGTGTCTTGGTCTTTCTGGACACTGATGGGAGATGTTTGTGAGAAGAGCACGTTGCCCTTTCTGGAGAAGGCATTGTGCTCTCTCCGTAAAATCTGGTGACTGAGTTTTGAATCGGGGGTTTATGAAATGTCTCCTTCCCCAGTGGTACTTACTCAGCCTCCTCCCCTAAAACTGACTATTTGGGAAATCTGGGCTGCCTATCTTTCCATTCCTTTTTCTGGAAAACAACAACAATAAACCCCTCCCAAAAAACAAAAAGTCCCCCAGCCCCAATCCTATACACACAGATGCACCCTCTCTGCTTTGTTATTGCAAAACTGTGTTTCTCTTTGTTAGGAAGAGCTCCTCCCTGCCCCCTCCCTAATTTGGAGACCTATAAATACTGAGAACTTTCTGAAGAATAAAATCGGAAGGCAGTTTGGTGAAATTCCTGAGAGCATGGGGTCCATCCATGCAACTTGCTCCAAGGGAGGAGGTGAAGAGGGAGGCCCCCCGACTGTGGTCAGATGGCCGAGACCCTGTCCAGTACACTGCTCGAGAAAATCATTTCCACACAAGCCTCCCTTATTTTCCTGCATCTTGGGCAGAAAGAGAACGGTCTTTACTTTTGGTGGGGTCAATAGTTCTATTTCTGGTAAGGAGCTGAAAAATGCAGTTAGAGCTGGAGCTGTCTTTGACAACAGATATCCTGAAAGAGAAGCCTTGTTTATTTGCACGTTAGGGTCACTTAGTGTAAAAAACTCACCAGCTTTCCTTTCTTTCCCCTCCTACTCTTCCTCCAGCCCCCCTCTGAAGAAGATAAACAGTATTATAATGATTTTGGTAAATAGAATTCTTTTTAAAGCCATCTGATCATGGGGAGGAATTCTGAGAAGCCTGGAGGATTTAGTTAGTGTCAGTGTATGAAAACAAGACAGTTTTAGAAAGGTTTTAAAAACTCTGTGTGTGTGTACACACACACACACACACACACACACACACACACATGCACAATCACCTGGTGAAAAGATTTTCCTTGAGTTAAGAATAAACAGTTTAGATTCTTTCAGATCCTATGAAGTTGCCATATTTCTTCTTGTTATTTTCTTTTAAAAGAAAGATTACATTAGATTGTTGATTTTCTTTAGCCTGCCAGGCGTCTATAATGTAGAGTGAAATGGAGAGGCTTTAGTTTTTTCATAGATTGTATCAGAGAAGTTTCTGAATAAAGCATTTGCAGTGCAACATATTTATTGATTTGGGCAGAACTGGAAATAACTCAGAAGCAAACAAGCAACATTTACCAAACTTCTCCACATTTTTCTCCTCTTGTGCTTGTGTCAGGGTTTCTTTTTATTTATTTCTATAAAGTGTTCTTTGTCCTTGAGAATGTTGAATAGACTTCTTTCAAAAGTTATCAGAGACTGGTCTGATAAATCGGAGGAGAAATTAGGAACATCTGAGTTATTTTCTGATGGGTTAATGAAGAGAGGGGGATTTGCATTTTCTTTTAAAGACCTAATGAGCAGGCAAAATGGTGAAGGGAGGAAGGTTGGGGGCTGTCACATTGTAATTTATCAGAAAGCAGAAAGGAAAATTCGATACAGACAAGATTCCAGGCTACAGCTTACTCAAAATGTGTTAACTTTTTGAGAACAAGTGCGTGATCATTGGCCTTTTAGAAATAAAAATACAGCTGGAGAAACTCATACAGCATCCTCAGCGCTTACCTCCATAAACAGTCCTTTAACAGAAAAGAAACACTGTTGTGTCAATAATCAGAAAGAAAATACTGCTTCCTAACGCCGTGGAAATACATTTATATTTCCAACCCTACTGACTTAAGATTGTAAAGCCTTTGAAATAAGTGGCTTTGTCTTTAATGCTAAAAAATAAAAATATTTTAAAAAGCCTGTCATCTCATTGTCATTTGAGGAATGAAGAGTCATTTTAGAAATTATTTGTACATTTGAGGTTCGTAGAACAATTACCTTGACCGTGGAACTGTGATTAAAGTTCGTGGAAGGATGGGAGTGGAGGGATGGCACCACATTTCGCCAATGTACTTGGACAATTTCTCGGATGGGGAAGAAACCCAGGGCTTCTGCACTTCGGCAAGCTGCTGGTTCACCCTTCCCTTCACAATGTAATGGGGGCCAGGAGGCAGCAAACAGGAGCACCAGGGAGGATTCTGGAAAACCCTGTAAATACTTCTCACCAAGCCATGAGTGCTTTTAATATTTCAGGCTATTTGCATCACAAGTTTTGGAAATTCTGTTGCAACTTTTAAATTTTATCTATTTAATAGTGATGTTTTAAAAACTTCCTACTCATAAAGAATGTTGTATTTTACACTTGATATGAAAATATACTGTGTTGAATTTTAATGAAATCTATTTGGTTGCTATTCCCCAGTCTCTGCAGGTTTTTTTTTTTTAAACTAAGACAAAATTTACATAGTATAAAATTGACCACATTACCATGTAGAATTCAGCAACATTTAGTACGTTCACAATGTTGGATCTGTAATTTATTTTTTAGTTATAATTTCTCCCATTTTTAGAATCACCAAGTTTTTGTAGAACAGTTATCAAATACTGATATTCATTCAACAAACATTTATTGAGAAAACTGTCCCAAGAGTGATGCTGGGCTAAAACTCTATTGGGGGTTATAAAGATGAAAAGAGGCTGCCAGGCCCTCAAGACATTTTTTTTTAAATCCGGGATTGGTAAAACGTGCTCCAGGTATCAATACTTCCATCAGGGAATACACATTGATTGTATTAATAAACTCTAGTCAGCCCCAGAGTATCACCCTCAAACATCACGGTATTGCTTCTCAACGTTAGCCAATGTCATTAGACTGTCAAGGGTTGAGACTACTTACTGTTTTCTCAGTGACTTCATTTTCTCTGATATGTTCCAGAGTTTTTAAAACCTGGACTACTTTGTTCAGCGTGTTCGCTTTGATGGGTGTTTGTGTTGCATAGTCTGTTGTTATTTCAACGTGAAGTTCTCTGTGTAGCTTTTCAATAAATTTGAGTTTATGTGGCTGTGGAAGGACGGGGAGGAGGCTCTAGGGGAATATAAATTGCTTAAGTTTGCTGGGAAAACTCTGAATGTTTCTCAGGGAACTTGAAGGCAAATGGTGACCCCAAGGCCAATGCATCACATTAGGGCAATAATAAAAGGGATGAAACCAAGAACGCATGTAGCCTCAACTAGATTTTAAAGATTAAAATGGTTTAATATAAAAAAAAGTCCAATCCATCTCTTATATATCTCTTTTGTCAAAAATATTTCTTCAAATTAAATCTGTAGTTTGATATCGAAGAAGATGATGATGATGGTAGCGGTAGTTTGAAGGTGAGAGCATTGGCACAGGAAATGTGACGAAGAACTGACCTTGAGTGTTGGAAACATGACCCATCAAATATTTACCAAGTCCCCTTTTAGCAAAGGCTGTGTATAGTTTCATTTAGGGAAGAAAGACAGTAGTCAAAAGAGCAGTTTTGGGAACTGGATGGTTGTGAGTTCCAGTCCTGGTTTTGCCACTTTCTGCTGTGTGCCCTTTGGAAAGTTACTTGTCTCCTCCGAGCCTGGCTTCCCTCCTTTGTCGAAACAGTAATAGCTGCCTTGCAGGGTCCCCTCTGAGGACCAACAGTAGCGTGATGCTAAGTCACACCTTCCGTGCTCAGTAAGTCAGTACTTGCTAAGACAAATACACATCACCCGTCCTGCTTGCATGCCTTTCAAACAGAGAATGAAGTCTGACATTCTACCTGGGGAAATAAAGTACCTTTTGGTGTGAGTTCTGCCAATCATAAAGCATCAGGTTAATTTATCATAGTGTGTGTGATGTGGTGGTGGTGGGGTAATATTTAAAGTTATTTATGGAGGGAGGGAGAGAGGGAGGTTTCAGTATTAGTATTTTGAATGGGAATGTCTAGAATAGATTTGACTGTTGAATACCATCACTAGCTGCCACTGAAAGCTTACAAACATCACCTGAAAAATTATTTCAATTTGCCATTGGACTGGAACCATCAATTTACCTGAAATGTGTCAAAATGTTGGGGGTTTCTATAATGATGAAAATGATTAGAATTACCATGTTTAATTAAAATGTTAACTGTCATCTTACATGATCTTGATTTATTGAGAATTTTCTACTTGCTGTTAAGACGATTTATTATTAAATGAAAACCCTGCAGTTTAGCCAATGCCTGATGCTAACTTAGGAAGAGGTGACAATCTGCTAGGCTTGAAAAGAGGTGACCCCTTCATCGGGAGAGTGTCCCTTACAGTTGAGGGAGAGATTGCAGGGGAGCTGGGAAGTTCTCCCCTGCCTGGTCCCTGTTGCTCAAAATCTTTTAACAACGATCTGGCTGAAATGAAGATGATTTTGGGAAAAGGAACACTAAAGTTTGAATTAACACAAAGGTGTACAATGTCTGATACCAAGCCTTTCTCTGGGAATGAGGATGGGAGGCTTGAGGGGTACCACATGGGAAGAAGGAAATGAATCCTCACTGAATTTATAATTTTGCTGAAATTGGCCCTGAATCAGAGGAAAACCAGCTTTTCTCTGGCAGAGGCAGGGGTGAGGGAGGGGAAAGAGTGGAGGAAGGGAGCCTAAAACTGTGACCTTAGGAACTGATATTGTCTGCTTTCTTGCCCAGAGGATGATTGAGTACAAGAACAGTTTCTGTTGAGGTTCAAGAGCAGATCCCCGCCCTAGCTGGTGTAGATCAGTGGATTGAGTGTGGGCCTACGAACCAAAGGATTGTGGGTACAATTCCCAGTCATGGCACAAGCCTGGGTTGTGGGCCAGGTTCCCTGTAGGGGATATGTGAGAGGCAACCACACATTGATGTTTCTCTCCTTCTCTTTCTCCTTCCCTTCCCCTCTCTCTAAAAATAAATAAATGAAATCTTTTTTAAAAGTCTGTAGGAAACAAACAAACAAAAAGAGCAGATCCCAGGGTCTGCACTCTGGGTCCTTGGAAAGGACTTGGGTTGACTACAAGCATCCTGGACTAGTGTGGCTACCATCTTAGATTGTATTCAGCTCAATCTGCCTGGGTTACTTGCCCAACCAGTCTTCCCATTGACTCTTTTAAGGCTTAAGGCACATCTCCTTCATAAGGTCCTTTTTCCCTCCATCTCCAGTCAGGTCACCTTGGCTCTAACCAACCCCCTTACAGGTGTTGATATACCTCTGACTCCTCCTCCCCAGCCATTGGTCAGCTTCTGGCTCTTCTTGACCAATCATTGGTCAGCTTCTGAATCCTCCTCCCCAGCCATTGGTGAGCTGCTTCTCTATCTCTTTCAGCTCCTGTTCATCTGGATGCACTTTCCTGAGTGATCATATGTGTTCTCCCTCCCAGTCCAGGGCTTCCTGGGATGATGGCTGTTATGGGTCACCCACTTCCTACCCAAGCTTTTGCCCCAGCACCACTGTGAATCCTCAATGCTTTCGTTCCTTCCTTGCAGGACAGCTCTGTAGCAGGTGGTGCTGAAGCACCTCAACCTCATGTCTGTACTTCCCCTTCGGGAACTGCTGGTCCTGGGAGCCCCAGGGAGCCCTGCCTTCCTACACGTACTGCCTTCTCCTGTTTAAAGGTTGTTTCGCCATCTCCCTCAGCCAAATTTTACCCAAGGAGTACTTCCTGTGTGGTTTCTTCCCTGACCTGTCAAGCCTTCTTCAAATAACAATCATTTTTTTACAACTTGAGGTAAAAGTACATAATATAAAATAGGCCACTGAAGCCGTCTTTAAGCGTACAGTTCAGTGGCCTTAGTGCATTTGCAGTGTTGTACAGCCGTGGCCACTACTCATCTCCAAAATGTGTTCAGCATCCCAAACTGAACCCCAAACCCATTAACTAACGACCCCTTCTCTCAGTGCCTTGGAACCTCTATTCCACTTTCTGTCTCTGTGAATTTAACTGCTCTAGGTACCTTGTATAAGTGGAATCATACAATAGTTGTTCCTTCGTGTCTGGCTTATTTCACGTGGCATAATGTTTTCAAGATTCATCCATGTTGTAACCTGTATAGAATTTCATTCCTCTTTAAGTCTGAATAACATTCCACTGCATGCATATATCACATTTGGTTTATCCGTGTGTCTGCGGTGGACGTGCGGGTTGTTTCCACCTCCTGGCCATTGTGAATGCTGCCGCTAGGAGCACTGGGGGGCGTTTGTCTGGGTCCTGCTTTCAGTTCTTTGGGTGTATAGTTGGAAGTGGGATGGCTAGATCGTAAGGTAATTCCATGTTTAACTTTTTGAGGACCTGCCAAACAATCATCATTTTCAGGGCGCATTTATATGGCAGTTGATGGTTTACCAGGTGCTGGCTATTCCATTAGCTTCTCAGAGCAAGCCTGTGGCAAATATAGGTATTAATATCACCTTTGTTGAGGTGAAAATGAAGTTCAGAAGGGTTCAGTGACTTGATCAGCATCTCTTAATACATTGGTGGGCACTGGCCTCAAAACAAAATTGTGTGACTATGGTGCCCTTTGGCTTTCAGATGCTGTGTGACACCCTGTCAGTGCTCCTTCATTCTCTGATCCTCACTGCTAGAATGACCTCTAAGTCACCGTGATTATGAACATGTCTTGACCTTCTTTCAACACTGTCAACCTTAAGGACTGAGGCTGAGTCATGATTGTCTTTGTCTCTCCCATACTGCGCGGTATCTGATACATGAGACGCTCTCAGTAAATGTCAGTAGAACGGATAAATGAATTAATGACTTTTGGGGCAGGAGGTGCCACAACAGAGAAATGGCCCAGAAACCTTCATGGTAGCTCCCTGTTCTGCCCAGACACAGAGGTGGGGCTGGTGTCTCTGTACTAGTGGTAAACTCTACTCCTTGGCTCATCTGAAATTTATTTCTTGCTCTGATTTCTCTGGTGCTGGATATTCCTGTTCATGATGTATTCCACATTCTGTTTTGGTGGCCACTTTTCTCCTCTGCTTCCCCAGCTGGATTATAGCTTCCCTGAGGTCAGACTTTAGGTCTACTACCCCAGCACCAAACATAATGCCAGGCACATAGTAGGCGCTCAGTACACAGAGTAGGTGCTGAAGGAGCTTTGTAATGAATGGACCTTGGGAAGTTGCTTCTCCTCACTCATCTATGCATCGGTGAAAGGGTTGTTGGAATACAGGATGCCCAGTTCAGTTATAATTTCAGATAAACAATAAACACTTTTTAAATGTAAAACATGCTTACACTAAAAATTTATCTCTCGCCTATCTGAAATTCAAATTTAACTGGATGTCCTGTGTTTTTATTTGCTAAATTGACAACCCTAGTCACCATATCATTCTTATTACTTACTGTCATGTCACCAAAATCTTCAGAAAGGCTGAGGAGAAAGCAGGAAACTGATTCTTCAGACCTGGATTACTAACTCTATTTTAATCTTAAAACTGCAAATGGAAAGGTGGTATATTTTTTTCCTAAATGGAATATAATCCTACACCTGCGGTGATTTAATTCCCATTTGAAATTGCACTTTCCGCAGTTTGCAATTTCCCCTCTTAGATAACTCTTCTCTGGTGTCAACATATTTCAAGTGTCCACTCTGCCTTCGACTAATCCTGGCACCCAAGCCATTCACTCCAGGGATGTGCCTGCCTGTGATCAGTTGGGACACTGATGGCATCGGGGCCCCCTTGCTCACTGGCAGGCTGACCATCCTGATGTGTGGACTTCATTACACTCATATTTCTGGAGGTTCTTCTGGTCTTGACTGTTCCATGATCCAGAACTTCCTGCACAAAACTTAATTAGGAACCTGACTCAGTTTCCCCACAAGCCTGTTTCTAATTGTGGTGCTGGCAGGAGATGCTCTCTAATCTCCCTGAGGGTCCTTCCAAGTTCACCTGAGTAGGAGCCTGGGATCAGTTCCCCTCACCGGATGAACCCCAGACTTCCTGGAATGAAGGAGGGGTGGGGAGCCAGGTGGAGATCACACTCCTGCCTCTTTGACCAGAGTGTTGTCTGCTGGGACTGGGGCTGGGGGGCTGGGGGGCTGGGGGCTGAGACCAGACCTGGCTGGAGGTGGGGGCTGCCAGAAAGGACCAAGAGAAGAAATGAGAATCTTTCATTTGGTGTTTACTCATAGTTATCCCCCTAGGTACTGAATTATAACACCCCCTATGGCTTTTCTAACTCACCTAATATAATCTTGCCAGGATGCAATTACTTATGCATCTGTTGATTTTAGGATTTTTTAAAAACATTAGCTTCTCAGACTTAGAAGTGGATGGGCTGAGGAAAAGCCACGAAGTTGGAGGAGGGGAGGGGTGGCGGACAGGAGGTGGCGGGGGCTCACCCAGAGCACTATGAATAGCAGCCCCTGGGAGTGGGGTGACCAGGAGTGCAGGTGCCCAGATGGGCTGCCCAGCAGCTCAAAGTCACTTTCAAAAATTTGGGGTCTCAGCCAGACAATGATGGGGTGTAAGGAAAGCAGAGAACTCACACCCCCCAGGATGTCTGAGTTACTTAACATCCCAACTTGGCATCGTTACTTTAGGATGTTTTGGGACCAAGGAACTGAAAAGTCCATGCCTTTCCAGAGCCTCAGTTTCCCTCATGCTCGAAGTATAGAGGGGAGTCTTCATCACCAGCTGGCCAGGATGAGGGGAGGTGGCAGGAACTGAGAGAGTGTCCAGCATTTTGCATATTTAGGAAGACAGATATTGTCTGAAGTCAAATTGGAATAGGTTCAAGGCGAACAGGGCAGAGGGTCCCTTCCCAGAGACATTTTTGGGTGGGGGACCCTGGGATGTCACAGGCTAAGTCACTCTTTGAAAGCTCTGCTCTCCTCTGGAATAGGAAATGGAATTTGCCTTGTGACCTAAAATTGCAGCTTCACTTTGGCTGCCGCCTGGTTGAGGGGACCTGGTGGGAACTGGTTGACAGATAGTCCAGGGGAAAGCAGCCTGCCCTGTGAGCCTTGTCACACAATCCCCAACCTTCCCAAACACCAGGGCTCAGGCTGAAACACAGCACCTCACGAGGATCTGATCACCCAATGCCCCATCCCACCCCATCCCCAAAGGGACCGGTGATATGGGGATACATTAGCCCCAGGTTATATTTTAGAATCTATGACTGACAAAAAGAATTTTGCTCTCAGGAGCTACCTGAGAGGAGGCCCATGAGATTTCATCATCTGAAAACAGCCAATTAAGGGATTATGTAGTAGATTTGGCATGGGAGTTGCCCTCTGGCACCCAGTCAACAAGGAAAGGGGTGACAGAAGAGAGTGCAGAAAGAAGGTAGGTTAGGGTTGGTGGGGACTATTAAGCCCCACAGCCCTTGCCCCATCAGGTGGGGCACAGAGGAACTGTGACTTCTAGAGACTTCTGAACCCCCCGGAAAACTCAGAGAATAGACTAGCTTCCAACCATCCATCCAGAAGCCTGAATCCAAAGGACACCAACTGTCCCCTTCCTGGTTCTCAGGGTCCCCTCCCAGAAAGGCCGTCTCTGACCCCATCAACAAAGCACGATTGCTTTGTGATGATGGGTGTTATAGTTCCTACTTCTCCAGGCTCTTCATTCTGTTGAGAGTTGTGCTCATTTCATATTGGTAGAATGGGTGGGTTTGCTGGGAATGATGTTTTGCTGGTGACATACGGGCCAGAAAGAACAGGACTGGCATTGGCAGGGGTGCGGTGGGGTGTGCCATGAATAAGCTACCTGGCTGAGGTGGAGACTGGACCCTGCGAAGGCTACTGAGAGCAGAATCAGAGCTGGGGCCAGGAGGCTGAGCAGAGGGAGTGGGGGGCCCTTCCTCTCTGTGGCCCCCACTCCTCATTGCCCACAGCCCAGGCCCCTTTCCTGGGGCCTTATTTCTTGCTATTTGCACGTTGACAAGCTGGGGATGGCCAGAGGGGAGCCAGCATTCTGGCCCCTGCATAAGCCGATAATTGGCTGTAATCCATGTATGAAATATTTGGAGATCTGCCTCTCCATCAACTCCTACTTGAGGAATAATCACATCTCCACATACAGGCCTCTGGGCCAAGTTCTCTCCTCCTGTCTCTAACCCTCCTGTGATAGCTTCGGCTGCACCCAAAGTTTTGTAATTGTCCAGACCCTGTTTGTTTTATTTTGAACTTAACCACAATTTTTTTTTTTAAATCATGTTCAAAGGGAAGTCCCTCCATTGATGTCTTTGAGTAAACATGAGCGTGAAATTCTTAGAAATTGACCGATAGGGGTCTGTTGGCCGGAGCACGCACACACGCACGCACTGTGACCAGAGCATCTTGATAAGAATCCTGGGTGTAGGGGTAAAATGTTGGGGGGCAGAAGATTTGTGTTATATGTGTGAAACTACAGCAATGCTGCTGGTTGTCATGGAAACGGAGGTTGTTTAGCCATGGGAGAGCCAGGGTGGGGGTCCTGATATTCTTTCTAGGAGGGGGGCAACAATGAGCCAAGGGTGGGCACGTGTGTGAAAAGTCTGGTTTGGAGCTTCTAGAAGCTCAGCTCCTTCTCTGTGAGCTGGCCTCTGAGTGTTGCTCAGAGCTGTCAGCTCTCCAGGTGGGAGGCATGGAAGGAGAGGATGCAGGAAGAGTGAGGGTAGGAGGGGCTAGAGGCTCCCTGAGGTGCTCAGTGCTGGTGATGCCTGCACAAAGCCAGCCTTTCAGCCCCCAAAGGGTTGCTCCCTGGGGCAGGAGGAAGCCGCCTGGAGCAGGACAAGCCCCCGAGAGATCTGATCCAGGCTGGAGTTTAGTGTTGAGTGTGATACTATGTGCTGGTGTCCAGTTGTGATTCATTTGGGTGGGGTTGGTGGACTAGGTAGTTGCATAGCTGATATATACTTTTTGGGGAGTACCAAAAGAGCCTCCGTTCCCAGATATCCCTACAGCACTTGTCATGTGGCCTGACATCCCGCCATTTGAGTGCTGTGCCTTTGGATTAAGCATCTCCTCCTCAGGCTCTTCCTTTTCACTGCATGTTCTCCTAACAGGGGTCACATTGGGTCCCTTGACCTCAGCATGGACTAGTTTATCAAACATTTTGGCAGGACCAGGGCAGCACAGAGCCTTAGGGAACCTGGGTTAGAGAAGGGACCTGAGAGAAGGAGGAAGGATGGAGAAGGGGGAGGTGGGATGCTCCAAAGGCAAATTTTGTGACCCTTCCAATTTGTCTATGCACCTGTCAAAGCCTGATTGTAACCAAAATGCAGATCTGGCTGCCTGCCACTGGGAAAGTCAGTACTCAGCGGCAGGTGCCGATGTCAAGGAAAGAGGTGTATTTTCAGATGCCAGCCACCTGGAAGATGGGGGACTCATATCTCAAAACCCATCTCCACCTCTCAGTAGAGGCAGAGGTTTTTTTTTTTTAATTATATTTTATTGATTATGCTATTACAGTTGTCCCATTTCCCCCCCTTCATTACCCTCCACCCTGCACACCCCCTCCCACCCACATTCCCCCCTTTAGTTCATGCCCATGTGTCATAAGTTCTTTTGCTTCTACATTTCCCACACTATTCTTGCCCTCCCCCTGTCTATTTTCTACCTACCATCTATGCTACTTGTTCTATGTACCTTGTCCCCCTCTCTCCTCTTCCCACTCCCCTATTGCTAACCCTCCATGTGATCTCCATTTCTGTGTTTCTGCTCCTGTTGTAGTGGTTTGCTTAGTTGGCTTTTGTTTTAGGTCTGGTT